>VXAY01002113.1:410342-429140 GCA_013399855.1 Oxyruncus cristatus
GGGAGGGACGGCGGGCAGGAGGAGGAGAAGGGATGGAGGGAGGGAGGGAGGGATGGGTGGATGGATGGAGCAGAGCGGAGGGAGGACGCGAGAGCCGGCGGAGGGAGGGAGGGAGCGAGGGACGGGAGAACAATAGGGCAGAGCCGGAGGATGGAGAGCGAGGGAGAAAGGGAGGGGGGCCCGCACTCGGCGGGCACCGCCAGGGGGCGGAGAGGAGCCGGCGGGAACGGGGAAGGGAAATCCAGGGAACGGGTAGGGAGAAGGGGGCAGGGTCGGGGGAGACCGCCGGCAGGTCCGGCATCCCACCCAGGCTTCGTTCCTCCTTCTCTCCCGCACGCTGAGAAAGCTGGGGCTGTTCAGCTTGGAGAAAAGAAGATTCCGTGGAGACCACGCAGCCCTTCCAGTATCAAAGGAAGCTGCAGACTGTGCACCAGGAACTATAGTGATAGGACAAGGGGGAACGGGTACAAGTTGAAAGAAGGGGAATTTGGGTTAACTCTAGGGAAGAAATTCTTTACTGTGAGGGTGGTGAGATACCGGCACAGGTAGCACAGGGAGGTTGTGGATGCTCCATCCCTGGCAGTGTTCAAAGCCAGGCTGGGTAAGGCCTTGAGCAACCTGGGCTAGTGGGAGGTGCCCCTGGCACCTCTACTGTTGGGACTAGATGGTATTTTAAGTCCGTTCCAAGCCCTTCACATTCTATGATTCTATGACAGACCCGTTTGCAGCTCCTTCACTGCTCCACACATCAGTCTGACACCCCAAATAAAACAGCGGTCACACTAAAATTCTTTTTTTTTTTTTTTTGAGGGAACGCTATTGATCCTGTTCTGAACAGGCCCAGGCCAGGGGGAGAAAAGCTGAGTGTAGAGAGTTAAGGGGCAATTAAGGAAAAGCTGGACAAGCAGAGGTTCCCACGCTCTGCTGCGCTCAAGCGAGAAGGCAGAGCCAGGCAAAGGAACTCCTCGTGGCTGGGCATGGCTGGGAACAGCCACTGTCCACCCACACTTTAATGTGATGGAGCTGCTAACAAAGGGATGTCCCTGCCTTTATAGGAGTCCTCATTAAAACTTCCTGCAACTGCTGTGCTCCATGGCTGGGTTTTAATTTGATCTCTCTGCTCTGTCCCTTTTCTCTCGCGTGGATTTTTGGACTGCTTTTTAAGCCCACAGCCTTGAGCTGTCAGAGGGGAGACCAGGAATGGTTCTGGTTTCTGCATTATGCCTCAGGCCAGGAATGATGGGTCAGCCTCTGGGGAGGAAGGAGCACTGGCTCAGTAAGGCTCAGGTACTTATTGCCTCTGCCAGCACTTCTTTCCCGCTGTGGTTGCTGAGCACAGGTGACCATCCATCACTGAGTGACGTTCTGGAGGTGATTGATGAAGCTGTCCACCTAAAATGACCATGTAAGTGCAGCAGGTTTTGAATCCAGACAGTATCCATTCATTTGCTTCCTTCAGTCAGAGAGGTCCATATGGCCCTTAGCAACCCCAAAAATCCCATGATTAGAGCAAGCTGGTCAAATTAATCTCTTTTCTAGGAACAAATAGGAGTGTTCTCAGGAAGTTGTACTTCTTTGAACATGAGTCTCCCATTCCTTTTATGTGCAAATTCAGCGTTAGGGAAGAGGCTGGCTTGACTGTAAGTCAGCTGTCAGTCACAACCCAGTGACAGCACACACTGCAGTGGCAATACAGCTCCCCACATGTTCACCCTCTGGCACAGACATATCGAGCTGGTTCCAGAGCCTCTGCCACCTTTACCTTCCTTTACTTTTATAAAAAATACTGAAGAGTTTTCCTTTCCCTTGCTGATGTACTAAAGGGTCTTTCCAGACTGGGGAAAAAAAAAAATTCAAAGTGCAGAGATCAAATATGAGCCTTGGGAAGCAAAGAATTTATGAAGAGATCTCAGGAGATCTGAAAGAGAAAAGGGAAGCAAAATATTTGATCAGCAAACTTCTCTGAAGTTGTCTAGTTAGAGCAGGATTCTTAAGATGTGGGGATGTTCAGCTTTTATCTCAGAAAAAAGGAACCCTTGAACTCATCTTCAGGTTACGTGGGGACTGAGCTCAGCACACCCCTTGGGGGCACCTCTTCAAAAATCTGTGAGCTGGTGCCCCTCGGAGTTGTGGAATCAGTTCCTGTCAGTCTGACTGCTCTGAAGTGGAGTTCAGCCTCTTCAAAGCCTCGGAGCACATCTGTGTCACTGTCCCACTTTGTTCGCTGAGATGTCTCAGAGTGACTCCTTGCACCATCTGACTCACTTCCCTGTGTGCAGGTGGGCAGCTGTGCAGTTCCAGAGTGGGAAGTGGAATTACACTAAGTACTGTGGTGGAAAAAAAAGGAATACTTATTCCTGTTTGCCTTGACCATGGGAGGAATTCCCACACCTTGGAGGGGTTGCACTCACTTTCATGAAATCCAGTTAATTTCCACTGATTCTCTCTCTTCCTGGGGAAGGAACTTAGTCTAGATATGCAAGTAAGGAGCAACACAGATTTAGACCCAAACTGTCAGTATTAAAATCTGTGTCATTCTTGCATTAATTTGGTGGGGAGGTGGAAGAATAAAAGCTCCAGGTTGAGACACTACGGTTTGGGGAGTTAGCACTGAAGTCTGAGAACTGCCACAGACAGGCTAAGTGCCAGCAAGCACCGGAATCAAGCTGATAAGAGAGCTGAAGAGGCTGTAGAAGCTGTCATTATAGGCAGCTGAATATTTTGAGCAAATATCTGACAGCTGGGAGATGATTTGACAGCACTGAACATGGGAGAATTGGGATGCGAGGTGTTGTCGGTAAAGGTCTGGGATCCGAAGGCTGGGGGTGCCCCATGGGTGCTGAAGTCAGGACAGGGAGACAAACATGTGCCACCCACTTGGTGGGCAACTGCACTGCCCAGGTAGAGCTTTTGTAAGGCTGGATCAAAGGAGGTCAGTTTTTATTGCCAGTGGATGGAGCTGGCTTTACTCCTTGCTGATCTCTGCTGCTCCACGCCTAGGTAGGACATGTCTGCTGGTACCAGGGGGCTATTTTTCCCTACTGGTGCATCAAAATGTTTAATCAGAGGTGTTTGGCAACTTCTCCATTTGACTCATGCACTATGTGATATAAATATTTTACATCCTGCCAATCTAGTTTCCTGAACTGGATATATGACTAGTGGACGTGATTCCGTACTTGCCTCTTAAGAATAAATAGTTCAAGAGGAAATATTTCATTGAATACCACAGGCCATGGCTGTCATTTGCAGGATTTCTTTACAATCAGCTGCTTTTCCATCAATGTCACTTCCACTTACACAGAAAATTGTAATCTGGTGTCAGAAACAACTTCTAAAGAGTGCATTCCCCAGGGCTGATGACCTTATCTACAATTCTGGCTGTGTTCCAGAACATCACAGCAACATTTTGAGACCCAGCCTCTAAGAACTGAGCTGCCTTTAATTTTTTTTTCTTCACAGAACAATTTGCCTTTATAGTATACACAGTATAGCCCTCATTGAATATTTGGCTTCTAATAGTCTTCCTGTATTTTGAATCAAACCCTGTTTCCCACTGATTGATTAACAACATAACAGATGTGCTTTATGAGTTGGGTATTCTCTTTAAGTGTCACAAACAACAGGTACCAGGCAGCAAGAATTAGCTTATTAACACTCTTGCCCCTGAGAACTTAAAAATATTACGTAAGAGGTAATGGAGTTATCAGACTATCTTAATTAGGTATGGCACAGAAGATACTGGATTTTTTTTTACTGCCTTTAATTTTTTTTTTTCTATGATAAAAAAGTTAAACAACAAAACAAAACTTAGAATTTTGGGGGAATCGTTTCTACAAGCAAGGATCTTCCTTTGAAGTTTTCTAGGTGCTAAAGGACCTCACCTCATAAAAGTTTTAGTGGTTTAATTTTACGTAGTCTGAATGCTCTTGCTCTATTTCAACAGAACTCCTACCAGATTATGAATTAGGCATGACCATAACTCTGCTGGATGAACCCAACTGCACTTACCTCAAACACATTAATGCCTTATTTGTTTCATTTACAACACATGCACTACCCTCAGAGACATTGGTCAGGAAGTTTTAAGGATAGGCACGGAATACTCCACTTGAAAACCAGAATGCCTTAGTAAAAATCACAACCTCAAATGGTGTGTGTAGGTGAAAGCAGCCAAATTCAGCTGTTATTTGCAAATAGAGAGCCTTGTTGTAGTCGGGATTGTGCTCACAAAGACCAAACTATCTGTTCTCCCGAAGTTACTGCTAAAATTAAATAACCCCCTGCAGTGGTTCACGTAGAACCGATCCACTGTGAAATCATAGGATGGAACGCGTGTTCCCAAGTGCTGCCCTGGTGTTTCCAGGGACGACACCAGGAGCTCCGATGCCAAGGCCAGCGTGTTCCCGTGGCATTTGGAGGGCTCCGTACTCCACCGAGTGGCCGGTCATCCCACTGCACGTCTGTCCCAGCCCAGGGAATCCAAGGCTGGCGAGGTGAGGCAAGAAAAGCAATACACAAACCAGAGATGAATGAGTAGTATGGGACAGAGCCTGCTTTCTCCCTCTTCCAACAAGTCCTCCAAATGCCCTGGGGCCAAACCTCTCTTTGGCACATCCCAGAAGCCTCCCTGGTGCCTCAGGGAAGGGACAGCACCTGTCCACTTTTCTCTTGATGAGCTCTAAGCAGTTGGGCAGAATTACATTGCCCTCAGATTACAACATGCAATGGCACCTGGCCACCTCTTGAAAGCAATGGAATGTTTAAAACTCCAAAAACCAGTGTAGTAGCTACAAGCCAAGCTTTTTTCAATTTCTACCCCCAAAAGAACTGTCAAGTGACACACAGACATTCCTCTCTGGATCTAAGCAAACCACACTAACAGACCTAAGCCACAAATTCTTGGAGACCATTTTTGCCTCCTTTCCCTCCCTCCATTTATTAAAAAAGAAGTGATTCATCTAGAAAATCACCTAGGAGCTGTAACAGACTGAGGATGCACCAGCCAGTGTATTTTCTTTAGCCTAACTCACCCATAACACCGCATATGAACTGTTCAAAGTTCTTACTGCTTCAAGTAAAGTTTCTACCATTTCATTTATTTTGTCCTATCCAAGATGGACTACCCAACATCTGAATAAACACATTCCATCTGCAGTTTTACTACAGCAGACTACAGGAATGTAATTCCCAGATACTGCTGTATTTAACAAGGTGAAATGGGACAGAATAATAAAATTAGAACATTATATACCACACTGATGCTAATGCCAAACAGTGATCACTTGGTGTGTCTCCAAACAGACTGTGTGAGATGAGTCCCAACTGGCTGAGTAGTGGAAGATAAAGGATGGAACAGAAATATTTAAACAGGAGAATGTAGGTGCAGCATCATTATCACTGTGACCATCCATGGGCTGAATTGGCTGTGGGGCTAATGGTGCTGAGCAACAGGCTCTTCCAAAGACACACTGCTACCAGCTTGCAGAGAAACAGCCCTGAAAAGGACACTTTAGGAACAGAGAAGCAATTAGAAAAGCACCTTAACCAGGCTCGTTCTGGCAGCCTTTATAATTGTCTTTGAAAATGATTGTGGTAGGCATTATCAAATCTACTGACTGCAGCTTGCAGATGGAATTATTCCAGCTGTCTCTTAGGCTTGGATGATTCACAGCATTTTAAAACTGACACAGCCCTAGTCAGAACAGTATCTACCTATAAACCCCCTGCATTAGGCCATTCATACTAACACACCTCTAGTCCTGCAGGTATATCCAACATAGTTCCCTCCTACCTCGGTCAATCACAAATTAAAAAATCTCCCCCCAGCAGCGACCAAATGACATTTGTTCCTCCATAAAACTGCTCTTTAACTACCAAATCTATTATATATCAAATGCCAAAACCGGGTTCAGAGAAAGCTTGTGAGGGTGAACTCTGCTCTATTCAAATTCTTACTCTTCCTTTGTCACCGTGGGCCAGATAAATTACTCCTTTCCTGAATCCCTCCTGAAAAAACCATTAATATATGCAAGAGTTCAGAACTGACACACACAGACTGTCCTGCCATACATCAGAATATTTACAGGATAAGAGACACAACATGACAGTAAAGAAGTGCTCCGAGATTTCCATCTTGCCTCCATACACAGCTGTTCTCCTTCGGCTTTGAAAGAAACTTCTGGATTTCTTTTTCTGGCTTAGAAAAGGTAGATTGTTACAGAAAGCCCAAACTGCTCTTGCTGAAGCAGCAGTGGTGAATTATTGATTTTTAACACAGATTTGTTTCTATGAAAATTATCTTCAACTGATGGTGAGCAAAAGAAATCAGTGGCTGTCAGGCTACCTGTGCAGTCAAAGCCTGCAGCTGCAGGGGATGAAATACAAATGCTGGGCTGTTTTCTCCTGACTGACCCAGCATCTGTAAAAAATCTTATTAATATTTAGAATGACTCACTCTAATGGATTTGCCAAGTGACTGCGCTTATCTGGAAATGACACACCGCATGAAATCCAAATGGACAAAGTATGTCACTGCTAATCAGATACACACAGCAGGACTTGAACCCCTTTCAAAGCAACTGAGTTCTTACAGCATCTGCTGGACAGGTGACCTACCTTTGTGATGATCTAGAGCTGTGACACACCAGTGACAAAGCCTCTGGTGAGATAAAAGGAGTCTGCCTTGATATTAAAGGACATCGGCGCTTTTGCTGTTTGCATTTGAATGGACACTGTTTAAAGGCCCGTCTCCATGGGCAAGTATTTTTATTCTAACGAGTTTAGATCTGGCACAGCCCCTAAAATCAACAAATCACCAACACCAGCCTTGTTGAAACCATCCTCTTTCCCCATAAGCCATCTCTCTGCCAACTGAAAAACCTGCAGAAGCTGAAACAAAGCAGGACAAGGAACAGATGTCTCAGGCCTGTGACTGGGCACGAGCTCTAGGAAATGTGAATTAATGTCCCACTTCGTAGAGAAGTGTAAGAGCAGCACTAAGTGATGCTTTCTGGAGAGACCATCTTCTCAGTTCTTTTCCTCTAGCAAGCCCTATAGTATTACTTGTTTAGGCATAGTGCAAAATATTGTACATAACAGGACTGAGGACTACAAGCCAATTCAAGCTGCTGCCATGGTTTAACCCCAGCCAGCAAACAAGCACCACAAAGCTGCTCCAGAGAGAATCTGAAGGGTAACAGTGAGAAAACTCATGTGTTGAGATAAAGGCAGTTTAATAGGAAAGCAAATGCTGCACACACAAGCAAATCAAAACAAGGAATTCATTCACCACTTCCCATGGGCAGGCAGGTGTTCAGCCACCCCAGGAAAGCAGGGCTGCATCACATGTAGCAGTTACTTGAGAAGAAACACCATCATTCCAAATGTCCTTCTTCCTTCTTCCCCCAACTTTCCCTGCCGAGCCTGGCACCACATGGTCTGGGATATCCCCTGGATCAGTTGGGGTCAGCTGTTCCGTGTCCCCTCCCAGCTCCTTAAATCCCTCAGCCTTTATGCTGGGTGAGGAGCAGAAGAGGCCTTGATGCTCAGTGACAGGTAAAACATCCCCGAGTTATCAACACTGTCCCCAGCACAAATCCAAACATAGCCCAGACTATCTACTATGAAGAAAATGAACTCTATCTCAGCCCAAACCAGCACACTGCCCAGGCTCAAACCTGCTGATTTGCTTGGCAAGTTACTTAAAAATATTCCAAGAATGCAGATATGCACACTTAAACACTTCCAGCACCCTCCTCTTGTTCATCTAAAGGCCAAAACAGAAAAGACTGATTTCACTGCTTGAGAATCACATGTGCTGCTGAAGAGACATCAATTAGACCTATTTATTCCCAAAAGTGTTTAAAAAAATAAATCTGGATTTGCATTGCTCAAGTTCTCTAGAATACAGTTCAAGGAGAGATCACAAAAAAGGAAAGCAATTATTAGGTGCCAATACTGCAGCTGCTGGGTGACTTCATATGTGTTTACACAGCTTTATGCCTCAGTCCTTGCTGAGCCAATGCTCTCAGGCATTTCATGACAGTTTCAGTTGCTGAAGTAATTGAAGGGTTGCTATTTATTTAGGATTCTGACAGCTGGAACGAGCCATTGTGCCTCCTATCAGACACCAGTAAACAGCAGCCGCTTTGTGCTCTGTAGCAGAAGTCAAATGATGTCTGACCAAGTCTCTTTTTAACTATATAAAAAAAAAAAATGTTGTTTCAAAATAATAGGTCTCTGCAAGACTTAAAAAAAAAAAAAATCTTTAAAAACTATAGATCAAGATTTTGTATACCCTTCTTTTAAACACTGCTCTTATCTCTCAGAACTATGCTATTATTGTTCAAATAATGCTCCTTTCCACTCTCCAGGCTAAACCCAGAAGGCTTAAGTGGCTTCTGTCCATTAGGACTCTTTTCTGTACAAGAAGAGGGTATTAACAGGGCTCCTGCTTCAGCATACAGGAAAGCAGGAATTCCTGCTGGATGTGCTTTAGGTATTAAGGCTAAAGGCAAAGTTTGAGGAACAGTTATTAAAAAGAATGAAAACAAGAAACAAATGGCCACATGAAGGAGGCCAAATCCTCCTCTGGGGGGTGTTTTTCTCTCTCCATAGCACAGGAAGCCTGAAGAATCCTGGATCCTAACTCAGGCCCCCCAGCAAGATGAGATGGACTGTGATTCCTCTAAGGCAGGTCCTCTATCCCAGTGTCTCCATATCTTCAGCTTGTAATCCAGCCAGGTGACTCAAGCAGAGGCCTGAGGGCAAAGGAAGGAATATTCCGCAGCCTCTTGAAGCAGATCAGTTCTCAGAGAGGAACACGAAGCAAATCTATCAGGGGTCAAATCAGTTTTAGTCTTGGTGTGTGAACAGAGAAGGGAGCATTCAGGGAAGGGCAAGAGCACAAAATCCTTCCACGTCAAAGGATCAGAGTTAGTTCTTTAATGACAGTGGACTTCCCTCTGAGACAGTCATTTATGAACAGTATTAAGGCAGCAAATCACGGCTTCAAAATTCAAAAGCAACAACTCATTCAAGGTAAAAAAAGCCTTTCCATGAGTGCTTGTGCACTTTATCACGAGATCAGAGAGGCTGTGTGTCCGAACAGCCATTGCTCCTTCTTCGGCTGCGCATTCTGGACTCACTCCTCAGGAGCCCTGGGGCTGGGCAGGAGGCCAGGCCAGCTGGGCTCCCCTTCCCTAGAGCTGCTGCTGGGTCACCATCCTGAGCATTTTCAGTGCCATCTCCCCTTGGTCAGACGGTACCTGGCACAGAGATAAGCACACGATAAGCAGCTGCTCTAAGGAAGCAGACAGCAGGCACAAACCTTCTGCAGTTTCCTTGCTGGTAACAGTGCCCCCCACCCAGGAAGGTCATTATTTACCATGTGCCCAGCCTTGAGAATCCAGAAGAAAGCAAAGTTCTCGTAGGCCTTGTGGAAAGCAGCTGTCTGGGTGGATTCTGGAGACACATACAGTGCCTTCCACCTTTTCTGGCTGAACTGGTCCAAACTGGGCCATTTCAGTTTTCGGATCCAAGCTTCCTGGCCTGGAGGGGATAAGAGATATGTCTGATTACAGATACTGACACAACAACTTGGGAGTCCAGTTCAGCTGGATGCCCACTGTACGAGGTACCAATACAGCAGAGTGAGCAGAAAGTCTCTGTGTGCTCAGGTTCTAAAAACAATTTTGCTGTGCCTAGGAAAATAATCAAGGCTGGTTCAGGACAGGCTGGAACAACTCAGTGGAGGGAGAAGGGGAAAGCAAACACTGAAGGTGTATATGAAACGGACTTATGATTGCACAAGTTAAACATGTCCCTCTTGGAGGCTCTGCTGCCCCAGAAATTCCAGCATATTTTGCTTTACTCTCAAACACTTGAATGTCCTGCCGTGGAGAAGGATCAGCCACACCCAGCCCCCATCTTGGAAATGGAGACACTGCTTCTCTGTGTGTCAGACACTCACTGAGAAGAGCCTGGAAAGGTTGTTTTCGGGTGCTGCTAGAGAAGGTGGTCAAGACAGAAAAAAGACCAATTCCAGGACACCAAGGGTGCCAAAGCTTTAGCCCACCTCTGAACTACTGGAAGAATTTACATCTTAACTGCAGCGTCATTTTAGCTCAAAATGTGATAAACTGGAGCACCACTAACTGCTAATCTGTTTTGATGGCCTAAATACTGTTTCCTGGATTTATTGATTGCTGTATTGTTCATGAAGGGCATCTGAATACCTAAGTGGGCAGAGGCAGACAAAGAATAAAGCCTTTCACAACACTGGAAGGTGTTTGGTGGTCTGTGACTGCAGATTATTTAACTCAAAAGAAAAGTTGAGTGGAAGGGAGCAGGGCAGTCTTGTAGCAGGAAGCACTTCAGGAGCATTTGGCCTCCCTCTCAAACTGCCACTGGACCAGATCTGCATCTTGCAAGTAGTGAGGGACAAACAAAGCCCAAGATCTGCAGGAGCCTTATATGTTACTGAGGGCAAGTGTGATCACTCTTCAACTGCACCTCCCTCGTTAATTACCAACATTCTTTGTTTATGAACAAGCACACACTCATACACACATATATATGCATCTATCTAGAAGAGTTAAGTGAATTATTGGCTTCACTGAAACAAGCAATTACTAATGTTTCAGATCCATTTCTCAACAGCATAATGCAGGTAAAGGATTTCCCTCTCCGGAGGGATATAAGCAAAACATACTAAAAGCTGCTCACTTATGACTGTAGTATTTCAGTGTTGCCAGTTAGAAGATTTGCATAGGAGACTGGAGAAATCCAGGTACCACTATCCTGGCAACTTCACATTCTGCTCATCACATGTTCTGTTCCCAACCCCAGCCGAGAAGTTCCTTACCCATGGTGTCAACAATGAGATCCAGCTGCCCATTATAGACTGTAACATTAACGTTGGCTGCCAAAAGCTGATCAACAACATCAATGACAGGTTTCATGAAGTCCTCAGCCATGTTCTCAAAGACCTGTCTGGACTGACCTGGTTGGAATCAGAAAGACAAATTTTAATGATCCTCAAAGGATGTCAGCCACAAGCTGGTAGAGAAGCACAGGCTAAAGGTTCTGAAAGGCAGTTCACAGCAGTATAAAAATCAGTCCTAGCCACTGGCAGCCAGTGATTTATCAGTCTGAGGAACCAAGGGGGACCAGAAAGCAGCCAGGCTCCCACTGGAGCTCGCAGACAGCACTGTAGCTCCTGGCTCCTATTTACACACACAGGGTGCTGGCATCCATCAGTCCTTTAAGCCTTCCTTTCTGTTTTACACCCTCTCCTCCACACAATGCATCATTACATGATACCAGACTTCAGGCAGAGGAAAACTGATGGCAATTTCAGCAAGACTGCATGAAAACCAGAAACCAACTGCTGAGATACAGAGGATCTTCTGCCTCCCTCCCCTTGTGTTTTTAGTTACTTGCCTAAAGACAGATACAAGCAGCAGAATTGGAACCAGAACCACATCTGCCCTATGACATCTTCATTTCTGAGAATAAGTCCCCTTCTTAGCCCCCAAGGATAATGACAGTGGAATGTGACCAATTGCTAGAGCATCTTCCTGCAGGCTGCAGTACTGCGAACAGCAGTAATGGACTCATGAGGTGCACAGGAACGTACCTCCCCATTTCACACAGTCAGGAATAATCTTCAGCTTCTTTCTGACGGGGCCATTCATCAGTCCATCCAGGCTGTCCTGGTGCATTTTTCTGACATGGCGCTGGTACAGTCGCACTGGAAGAAGAGAGAGCCCTTTGATCAGTGGCACATCGAAGACAGTCATCCTGCACAGATAATTTTCAGCGTTACAGCCATGGCCAACAAACCCTGCTCTAATGAAAATGCAACACCACAGAGAGAGATTTGCTTCCTTTTACTAGAAACCACTGAACTCTACCCTTGTTTAGGTCAGGGGATGATGTGGCAGGAACCCAACCATCCATGTCTACTTCTGGCTAACACAGCATTTTTCAGGAGCTCAGCTTCTGCTTTAGCCACTTGGTACGGACAGGGCTTCTCAAATGACCAGTTATTTTTGAGCTGCAATGTTTTACTTTGGGGAGTTAACTTCACCTTCCCTGATGAAGCCACGAGAAAGAGATAAGGAAACTCTACTTGAGTGTTTTTCACACTGATGCACAGACAACATGGAGCAAAAGAGTCTAATCCGACTATTTATACTGATGAGACATTTCTGTGTCCTAGCTTGAAGACAGAAATGAAAGACAATGAGAGGAAGTAACTTAAAGGTCATAAAAATATGTTGCAATTATACTGAGTGCTTCCTTGCTGTAATTTGTGCAGGATGTACAGGTGGAGGTGTAATCCATAGGGTTGCTCCACATTCCTATCTGTCTCCATTTATGCAAGAGCAAACAAGTTCTGCTCAGGAGAATGTCAACATCCTTTTAAAGGATGTGCTAAATTGAGGCTCTTTCCACAACCAGAGCTGAAGGTATGAATGCAAACATAGGGCCTCAGAAGCTGAAGCATTTAAATACAACTTACTGAGATAGAGATTTTCTTGTTCATCTGATTTCACTTCTGGAACCTCCTTAGTCATGATGTTATAGAAGTTCACGTTGTCTGTGTTCTGAAAACACAAGATAATTTCAGTAACACTAACAAAACCACTTCTCAGATATGAGGAATAGACTATTCTGAAAAAAAAAAGAGGTAAGTAAATCTTAAATAAAGGACCCTGTGACCTGCCACTTTACCAGCACTTCAGGAAGATACTTATGGAAAAACTTTGGTGCTACATTTGCTTTGAGAAGTGAGGAAGAGACTCCTCAAGCCTGTATTGCTCACTCTTGGGTTGTGCCAGAGATACTATTTACTCCTCCAAAACAGATGGGAAGCTACAGGAAGCTTTACACGCCACAAATGACTGTGGATTCTCATTACTCATTCCAGAGAGCTGCAGTGCCAGGTGATGCTTTCACATGGGCTCTGCTGTCACATCTAGTCTGGCCTGGTGCTGCCTCAACATCCTTCCAACCTACAACCCTCCAAAATCTAAAATGCTTCCTCAAGAACGTGGTGGTAGGTTATGAGCCACCCCTCCTTGGGAACTGCTGGCATCTGGATGTGTCCAAGGATTGCAGGCTGGCTGCCTGTATCCAGGGGCCAGGGGGTGATCAGTGTCACCATTTCAGAAGTTACTGGAGATTCTTAAAGCCTTGCTTTACTCAAATTTTTATTTGTATAGTTCTGATGCATAAGGGCAGAAATCAGCTCACAACAGCAACCCCAGAAGAACTGCAGTGCCTTCACCTGCCAGCACCATCACAGCTGCGAGGAGGTGACAAGCAGACTTGAAGAGAAAGGTAAAACAGGAACCACGAGTTCCTTCCAAACAGCAAGAAGTGAAACCAACTCTGTGCAAGGTACAGTCAGTTATGAGAAAACAACAACAACAAAAAACAAGCCCAAAAAAGAGCAAGAAAAGGAACTGGCTCCAGATTTGCCTATCTGTTTGAGGCAGCCAGAGTCTTACCTGTACTAAAGAATGTTACAAAGAATGAGATTTTGGAGCAACCTTTCAACAGGAGAGACAAGAGCAAAACTTTACCAATCTTTTAAGCTGGAACTTGCTAAGTAACAAGATGTGACTCACAGTAACAGGACATAACCTGAAGTCCCTTTCCATCCTGTGCACCTATTGTAGTTCTTCCAATAGAGATCTGTGCTTAACTTGAAATTTGTGTCTTCCTGGATGCAGTTTTCAATATTCAAAGTTTTCAAGGAGATACAGCTCATTTAATTTGAAACTGGGTTCTCTGGAAATCAAAAGGACTACTTGCATGCTAAATGTTAAACATCTATTTAAGTGATTGCCAGGTTGAAACCCTGATGCAATACAAACCCATGAGAGCTGCCCTGCCCACTGCCTCTCAATCACACAGTGGTGCACAGCACACAGACAGCTCCTTTACATCAGCACTGGGATAAAATAAATACTGGCAAAAATGACTGGGCAGGAGAATTCTTGCCAACCCAGTGCTCATAGAAAGGATAACCTGACATCACGTGCCTCCCCAGGCACCAGTTAGTTACTCATGTTGGTCAAAGATCTCACCTCTTCAATGACACCTTCAGCCTTGCCCCAGAGCTCAGTGGCCAGCCCATACTGATTTTTATTTATTGCATCCATTATTTCTTTGGCAACAGCAGTCACCTCTGCTAGACCATTATCATCAAGGAGAGACTGGAAAGCAAACACAAAGGAGGACAGCTTTAATTGTGATTTCACATTCATTTATTGCTAACAGCCTCCACGCTTTCGAGGTTTTGTTCTGGGTAAGTGGTAGCCTTAAAATTCAACATTCATTTATACTGTGTGGCAGCACAAGTGATCAGGTGAGGACCAAGAGTTTAAGAAGGTACTTACAGTGCTATAAAGGTAGGGCCCCCAAGACAGCACAGAGTCTAAAGAAACAGAAGAGATTTCAAACATGGAACTTTCTGACGTACGATTTAACTTGCTTTCCTTTTATTGTGGCAACACTGACCGCGACAAAAATTTCTGGAGATGAATTGATCAGTAAAAAAGTACTGTCAGCTCAGTTCAGCCCTAAGGTTATTACCACAGAGCAGGTTCTTTACAAATCCTGCAACATCATTAACCCCCCCAAAGCATTAATCAGTGAAATGTATTCACTTAAGGCAGGGATGGCATTTTTGACTTTAGGTGCTCGTGGAATGATTAAAGGAACCAACGAAACAAAACAACAAATCGCCCACAGTCTGAGGATTTCAACATACCCAAGGGAGAAATCCATGAGTCTCCAAGAGCAGTCCCCATAAAATTGCACTTTATGGCCCCTTGTTGAACAGCCTGGGTAAATAACAGGAAAAACAAAACCAAACAAAACCCACAACTTTTAGTTATGTATTCATGACTCCAGAGTCGGTTTTCTTCAAGTGAAAAAGAGAAGTATCATTGTGAATTAGGCAACAGGGACAGTGTATTCCAGAAAATACAAGAACTTGTAGAACCATCACGTTTTCAACTGGAAAGCAAACTACACCCTCCAACTACTTACCTTGTGCAGCTCTAAGGCAACGCCAGCAGCCATTTTACCTCCGTAAGATTCAGAAAATATGTAGAATGGGATGGTCTGGGGAGAGAAAAGCAACATAAGGAACTTGCTGGGCAGAGGGCAGAAGATAACTCCAACCACACCCCACAGAAGCCAGGCAGTGGCTGTTCACCTCTCACCACCAAACACTCAGTATTTCCCTTATGCTTCTCAGATCACTCAGCAGACAACAACCCACCCCAGTGCTTATCTAACTAGCCCCAAATTCAAGATACAACTTCTGAATTGCGGGGAATAAGAGGCAGTGATTATACCTACACTGAGCCCCACCAACCCCCACCTAGCAGCAAACACTGCCCATCTGGAAACACGTTCACTAATTCTTTTTGAGTTCCACTTAAAAGCAAAGAAAAAGAAAATGCTAAATGAGAACTCAATTCACTTACCTGGAATTCTGTTCTACACGAGAAGAATTCTCCAAGGAAAACCATCATATCAGAAACTACCATGGAAAGGTTTTTGGCAAACAAGCTACAATCATCCACATAGCTGAATCCAGTGCCCACAGGATTGTCCACAAACAAGATACTGGCTGCCTGCAACTGTACAAGCAGAAAGAAAGTTTGTATGAAACCTCAGCTCAGCCCCAGCAAAAAAACTGAAGTTTTGATGGCACAAATGATTAACTGAGGCAGCAAATCTCTGGAGCTGAAAGAACTTGCAGAAAAATTAGGTGTGAAAGACCAAAAGAGAGAAATGGTGCAGGTGACACTTGTCTGACACTTGTCTGTCAGAATGTAAAATAAAGAAAAAGGTTTTCTTCTGAAGAGAAGTCTTCTCTTTTGGGTTCCTGGGATTTTGTGAGATTGCTGTAGTAAATGATATCATTGTATTGTTACAACTGTAAAAATAAAATCAGATCAGCAGAGAGAGCTCTCACGGCTCAAAGCAGCAGAGCTCACCAATACAGAAGTACAACAGAAGGTCTTTCAAATTGCCCAATCTGCAACAAGAAACGCACCCAAAAAACCCCAGTGATCCAGGGGCAGGTCACCCACATGATCTGGGGAACTCCAAAGTACTACAGACTATTTGTAGCTCAGAGCACAAATACATTTCAATAATTAAACTTCCACCTTCATAGGCAGCTGTAATTTGTCTTCCCTTGAAGGCCACACTGGACCTGTAATTACAAGCCACACATTTCACACTGCCATCCATCCAGAAAAAGCTCTATGACTGCACACAATGAAGCTGTGTTCTGAAATAAGACTTTCTACAATTTCCCTGCTCTCTGCTTCCCAGATAACTGCATTTCACAAATTCATGGAAGCCCAGACGTATTCCAGCAAATCAAATTAACAGGTGCAGTCTTCAGCTCTAAATGAGGTTACTCCTATAAGCCAATTTATTAACCACACTATTTTAAGATGAAATATTATAGTTCTACTGAACTTTACATGAAAACTGTTCTGTGTGTTTTTGCATAGTAGTCATCTGCTTACACAAGCAAACATTTGCAATCAATAATTAGAAGCTTAACTCTCTACTGTACCCAGGTTGTATTTCTTGGTTTCATTTCTTTGTCTAACGGACCAATCTCTTCAAAGTTCCCAAATCCACAACCTGAAGATCCTGGACCTCCCTGTGGGGAAAACCCAAATGACAAAGAAGTTAAAAGGCAGGATGGCACACGACAGATAGGAGAACAGTAAAAGTGAGCCAGTAAGTAGAATGACAGATTGTAAATTTTAAAAGAATGGCTTTTGCACTACATGTTAATTTGCAGAGCACGCTCTCTTCCTCATCTTTCATTATGTGCACACATCCCATTTCTGAAAGCAAGAGTTAAACACAGAAGCGGTCACTTGGGAGATCATCTGATGAGCTGCATGCTATGTGGGCAGTTTCAAAACCTGAATAATGAATGCAAAAGTTAGTGGTCTGCAGGGGTTTGCAAGTCATTAGTTTAAGCAGCACGTAAAACATGTGCATTTCACCCTGATGAAATAACACAGAAAGAAAAAGGTCAAGTCCTCAAAGTGATTATATTTAAATTAAATTCTGAAATGTACTGCTGGAGGTGACTGTGGAGAACATGCCACTGCCTTTATCAAACTGGGATTGACTGGCACCAATCTCTAAACAGAGTCTCTCTTGTTTCCATTTTAAATCTCTGATTATTTTATCTACTCTCTGTCTCTGAACATTGTTTAGACTGCAAGCTCTCCAAGAAAGGAGCTGTGACACTACAATGCACAAAAATCACTACTCTTGTGTGAAAGACAAGAAAAACCTCTATTTCTGGAATTGAATTTGATGGAAGGTGAGCAGCTGGGGACACCCCACAACTGCAGGATGTTATTATCATTGTTTCTTCCCAACCTGAACACCTCATTCACAAAGTGAGTCATTTAGAATTGGGCAATTTTCAACCCTATTTCTGTAGGGCTGCAAGATACCCATCAAACTGAACCACAGATGGAAAGAATTATCACTTAGGTGTCTTTCAGCAAACCTTACCTGAAGCCACAAGACGAGAGGTAGTTCTGTGAAGTCTTTGGTCGGGTTATTTGCATAGTAGAGCCACCAGAACATGTGGGCCTTACTCCGAACCTGCACATATCCCCACAGCTCCTTGGGCTCTTGGGCCTGCCTCAGAACTACACCTTGGGGGGAAATAAAAATAAAAGCCAGGTAAAAAGGCTCAGCTTTGGGCTTTCCACTACACTTGTTCCAAAACATTACATTTCAATTTTGGGTGTGGTAATTAGAAGCGCTTCCATTTAAAAAAAAAAAAAAATTACTATAAGAAACCTGCCTATACTTACACCCCCACCCACAGCTGAGTTATCATCAGTGAATGAAGCTAAGTGTGTAATTAAGTGCTTCCTTATCAGAGCCTGGCGTTAGAGCTGCCGCCAGAATAACAGCCCAGTCACTGGGATAATTTGTACTATCAGGAAACACTTAAAGTCTTTCCAAGGCCTGACCTGAACGCGCAGCCCCACCAGACACAATGGAATAACTCGCACCAGCTTCAGGGTCTCCAGGGCTCACAGAACATTCCAAGTTGGGAGTGACCCACAGGGACCATCGAGTCCGACTCTGAAGTGAGTGACCGTAAGCCCTTGGCGTTATCAGCGCCCTGTTCTGATCAGCTGAGCTATCTCCAACACTTTGATCTGAGTGTTGGGCAAGACCAAATCCCTCTACAGTCCCCAAGGACAGCTAGTGCAGGGCAAACAGAGAGGTACTTTTCAATGACTCCAAGATTCAGTCCTAAAGTTAATGAAATCACTAGTCTGGTCACCTTAAGCAATCACTCTGTTGCCCACCTATGACAGGCACTCTCCCAGCACAGACCTTTGAAACTCCATCCCTTATCTCCTGGGTCAGGGCAAAAGGCAGCAGCGCACTGGAGAAGCGGCAACAAGGCTTTTCCACGCCGCAGTGCCCGGGCTTTGCTGCTCCCGCTGCCTCCTTCTCCCCGTCCCTCCCGACCACCGCCCCCGGCAGCGCGGCGGCACCGCCGGGGGCTCAGCCCGGGGCCTGCGCGGCAGCGGCCGCGGGACGCGCTGTGCCCGGAGGCTGTCGTTCCTATTCTATTCTATCCCCTCCCGTGCCGTGCCGTGCCGTACCGTACCGTGCCGTACCTGCGGTCCCCGCCGCCAGCAGCAGCGCGCACAGCGCGCTCCCGGCGCCGCGCGGCCCCATCGCTCCCGCAGCTCC
>VXAY01002113.1:430033-472863 GCA_013399855.1 Oxyruncus cristatus
GGGAATGGGATAGGGACAGCGGGAATGGGATAGGGACAATGGGAATGGGACAGCGGGAATGGGATAGGGACAGCAGAAATGGGACAGCAGAAATGGGATAGCGGGAATAGGACTAGGGATTCAATCCCACATATAAATCTGATCCATGTCCATCAGTATCCAAAGGGAAGTGTCAGAGGACGGACCAGGCTCTGCTCAGGGGGGCCCAGCAATGGGACAAGAGGCTACGGCCAGGAACTGATGCCCAGGAAGTCCCACCTGGACATGAGGAAGAATTTTTTCCCTGTGCAGTGACGGAGCACTGAACAGGCTGCCCAGAGAGGGTGTGGAGTCTCTCTCCCTGGAGATACTCCAGAGCCCTCTGGACACAGTCCTGTGCTTGGGATGGCTCTGCTTGAACAGGGAGGCTGGACCAGCTGCCCCACTGCGGTCCCTTCCAGCCTAACCCATTGTGGGATTCTGAGTCCCCTTGTGGGGTTGGAACATGGCAAGACAGGGATGGGGCCTCCTTAGGAAAGGGCTGGAGGGAGCCAAGGGGTTGGGAATGTCCCTGGGGACGGAAGGGGAGCGTTACCTGTGCCCTGCCCCAGCACCTGCCTGTCACAGCCTGTGCTCATGGGGGAGGCTCCCGACTGTCCCATGCACAGGTGGAGCATCCCTGCTCCAGAATAACTTATCTGAGGTGCTGACATGTAGGAAAAAGTGTTCGTTTTGCTCAACAGTGACTTTTGTTTGGGTTTTTTTTGAAAGAGTAAAGTTGGACGACATAGTTGCAGATGATTATGAAGAGACAGATGATGGCTTTACTTACACAACAAAAGAAGACAAAAAAAGGCACAGACACAAGCAGGACGAGGAAGAATTCTCTAGGAATGAAGACAGGCATAAAAGGAAAAAGAAAAAGGACAAGCATCATCTCGAGTATTCCTCTTGTAGGGAAGAGAGCTCTGTAGATATTTGGGACTCTCAAAAAAGGTACACGAAAAGAAAAAGAAAGGAAGAAGTTAGTGGAAGAAATAGACTTGCAGAAGGTAAGGAAGAGAGCTCTACTGCCCATTCTAAAAAGCTTAAAAAAACTGAGAGGGAGAAACAGTTGGCAACAAAAAAGAAGGATGAAAAGCAGACAAAGGCTGCTGCAGCAAAGATGGCTTTAGAACAGGAAAATGAGAAC
This sequence comes from Oxyruncus cristatus, assembly GCA_013399855.1. Lineage (NCBI taxonomy): Eukaryota > Metazoa > Chordata > Aves > Passeriformes > Cotingidae > Oxyruncus > Oxyruncus cristatus. Next base: position 431,205 of record VXAY01002113.1, read on the forward strand.
TTTTCTCTGAATTCTGGTAAAAATACCACCAAAAAGATCACAACACAGTCCAGAAAAGAGAGGGTGGAAACTTCAGATTCCTCCAGCACATCATCTGACAGTGACAGCAGTGAGTTAAACATAAAGCAGAACAAACCTTGCCATAAACCTGTAGCGGCGACACTTCCCAAAGACAAATCCCAAGCTGCTGCAAATTCTGATGCAAAAACGAGTAAAGTGATTGTAAAGTCTAACACTGAAAAGACTAAGACTGCAGTTAGTAAAAATGCTAAAAAACCCCAGTCCTCTAGTTCAGATTCTGACTCGAGTACAGAGGATGAGAAGGCGACGCCAGCACAAGACAGCACTGCAAAGGAAAAGTCTCTGCCTACCAACACGGTGGCTGCAAAAGCCAGTACCAAGGCTCCCAAAGCAAAGAGCTCCTCTTCAGAGTCTGATAGTTCGGATTCAGACACACCTGTTACTAAAAAACCCGCAGCAGATGCTGGACTGAGTAATTCCGTAGTAAGAAACTGTGTCAAACAGTTGCCAACCAACATTCAAGGACCACTTGCCAGCCCAGGCCGTGGAAGAGGGCGTGGATCAGGAGAGGATTATTTCTGGAGAGGACCTAGGGGCCGTGGGTTTCGTGGCATGATGAGGGGCCAAGGCCATGGGAGAGGAGCAAACCCTGGCTTCTTCTATAACTACAGCAGTGAAGACCAGAAACGGAGGCAGTTAAATGAACCTGCAACAAACACTTCTGTTGTTGTCCAGGTGAGTGACTTGCACAGTCAGAGGTCACCTTTCTCTTCCAGCTTTAACTATACAAAAAGTCTATAGGATGAGAGTAATTCATGAAAGCAGGAATAGCTTAATGGGATAAAGGCTGATCTTAACTTAGTAAACTTGTTATTTATCATATCTCCATTTGTCAGCCTGAGGAAGTGTTTGTATTTAAGTGATTGTACTACACATCTCAAACCAAAGCACTCAGATATGTACCTTACCCTTCTCAGAGCTTCTCACAATCCATACAGCATAAACATTATCTTCTGGGTTTATTAATTCAGTAATTATTAATTCAGTAATTAAGTCAATGGGTTACTGTTTTTTTTTTTTTTTCACAGAATCCTGTGGAGGTTCCCAAGAGAGACTATAGTGTGTTACCTCTTCTAGCTGCTCCACCCCAAGTGGGAGAAAAGATTGCCTTTAAGGTAAAGAACTCTGCAAATACTGAATGGCTAAAATTGCTTCATTTGGGCCACTCCAAACTTCTGACCTAATAGTTTCTCTAAAAAATTCTCCTGTTGTAAAGTCTGACTTGGATTTTTACAAAGGTTTGGAGCCTGTGCATAAGTTAAATGCATTTCTTTAGACTTTCTGTATTTGTGTAACACAAAGAAATGTGTTACATTGTGTCTGCTGTCATTTCAGTGTGAATTTCCATGGACATGCTGTTATTTCTCTAGATACCTTTTCTATAATATTATTACAAATCTTAACATACAAATAATTACACTTCACTGCAAAAACTTACAATTTGTTATTTGTATTTCTTTCAACAGCGCTTGGAACTAACTGAAAATTACAGTCCTGAAGTTTCAGACTATAAGGTACTGATTTTCTTTCCTCCCGTAATTCACTTACAGAACTATTTTAGGTGAGGTATGACTTAAATATTTTGAGGTTGTGCCGTGTTTTTCTTTGCATCCAGTTGGCTCCAGAGGCCATTCCTGGTGCAGCAGTAAAAATGAAGATTCCAGAAGCCAAAACTAATTGAAAATTTGAAAGGTGTAGCAGTTATTAAAAAAAACCCCAAACCAACCCAACTGCAAGCATTATTAATGACCACTGACATTTTGGAGATGACAAAAAACTCAGACCTTCAAGTAGAAAAATGTAGCTGTATTTGAGTCTGCTGTGGTTTGAAGTCAAGGCAAGTTCTTGAAAGTGATGCAAGTAAAATTTTGTAGCTACGTGAGACTTGGTTTCTGGGGAAGTACTGAGTTAAACTAGAAAGTCAGTGACAGTCAGTAAACTTTGGTTTATTGACACCAGTAGCTACAGATTTGCTGAGCTTTAATTCTCTGCAGATTTTATACACAGAGATAGGAAAAACTCATAGCCAAATTTCCTCTAGCAGTGATCAAGTAGCACAGTGGAATAGTCATCCAGTGCTGAAGTGTGTCTTACCTGATTCTTTTCTTGTTGCTTTATGAAGGAGGCAAAAATAATCGGTTGGAATGCTGATAATAAACAGATCGAGCTTGAGATCCTTTCAGCACCAGCAGGACAAAGTACGTACCCTGGGACACCAAAGGCTTGTTGTCATGTGCATCACTTGGGAAACAGCTCATGTTTCAGGAGTATTCCCAATTTCCTTGGGTTCGTTCTCAACACACCCCTTCCCTCCTCATTCCCTCCCCAGAAAGTCTATTTAGATGGAGAAGTTGAACTGAAGATGCTCGTGGGTATTTACAAAAGTGAATTTCTTCAGTCAGTACGACTGCTCAGTAACTCACCTCTAGTGTGGCTTCATTTTCTGAAAAAAACTAAAATCGGGATATGGAATTACAGAGAAGATGTGAGACCATAATGCCATTCTTTGCAACATCAGTGAAGCCACTGCTTTCAGTGGATGTGCAATGACAAGGTGCAGTTCCTGAGACCTGAAACAAGCAATGTTTCTGAAACTGTGTGTGCTGCAGTTGCCATTGAAGCCAGAATTAATGAGTTGTCATACAGATATTTTTCTCAAACTTTAAGCAACACATTGTTACCTTTTTCGTACATGTGGTCATATGAGTCACCTTAATTTTGGTGTGTGGTATTCAGCCCGACCTCAGATTTTTTTTTTTGTTGTTAGAATTACAATCCCAGACACACAACTGAAAAACAAACAAAACAAAACTGGGGTTTGAGGTAAACATTTAAACTTTTTTGTTGTTGTTTGTAGTTAAATGGAGTTGTTCTGTTTGTTTTTAAGCTGCTAAGGAGCCGGGGAAATTCGATCTGGTTTACCAGTCTGCAGATGGAGCAGAGCTGATCGAGTACGCTGTCCCTCAGGACACCAAGGTACGTGGGTCCTGCTTTGAATCCTGTTACCAGTTTTGCATAGCTGATACCTGCCCTGCTTTATGACTCTGTTCATCTCAGGGAGATTCCCTTTATAAATAATGGGAGTCATCTGATTAAAATAAACGGCAGCAAAAAATAAATGTTCCTTTTCTAGCAAGAATGTGCACGACCACAAGGTAAGAATCACTTCTTGCAAATTACTCAATTAACTGGGGTCAAAGCCAGTCATCAAACTGTAATTTTTTTTTTTTTTTTTGGCTAATAAAATTAACAACATCATGTCTCGCAGAGTATCCGTTCTTTCAGGCTTACTGATTTCATGCACTGTTGCTCTTACCTGCATCTTCCCTTACCCAGGATGTCAGGCAGGTTGAGGTTCATCAAGAGGATCAATGAATTACAGGAATGAGTCTTTGTTCAGGTCTAGAAGAAGAGTAATGACAGAGAAACTGCATCTGTTGGTGTAGGTGGTACCTGCTCAGTGTTGTCTGTGCTTTGTTCTCAGATCACTGAAAGCTGGGATGCCCTGATAGAGCCAAGACTGATTGTTGAGCCTCCAGTCAATGGATCCAGCGTTGAAAATGGAACCATCTAAACTGTGAAAAAATGGATATAATTGTACAGACTTTTTTTTGTGAAATGCTGCCTTCTGGTTCTGAGGATGGCAGGTGCACTGGTGGATATTATTAATAAATTGTTTTAAAAAGAAGTATGCCAGAAAAAAACCACTTTTTTTTCCTCTTAGGGTGTGTTTTTACGCCATACAGGAAGACTTTGTTTAGTCTAACACAGGTCTGTTGGGTTTTTTTCCTTAATATTTATATCCTACAGCTGTGAGCTGCAGAACTGGAATGATTTGATCAAAAGATAAAATACAGCCTTGTACTGTCTGTACCTTATTTAAATGTCTGTGTTTGGCTAGAACCATATAACTGTCACACAGAGGTCATTTTCATTTAAAAATTAAATATTGTTCATGTGCACACCCCCCTCCTCTGCTGTTGCTGAGCATCATACAAATGCCATGAGTTTGCAGTTACTTACAGAGTTCACCTGAACATGTCCAGAAATCCACGTGGATTTCAAGCTTCTGTAATTTTGAGGCATATAAACAGTAGTGGTAACTCAACTTTGCTTAGGACCAGTGGAAAATAACACGAATCCCCAGCAAAATTGTGGTCCATTGTGTTAATCTCTGTAGGCTCTGAAAGCCCTTTTTGTTTGTTTTAGACCAAATCCTTTCACTCTCTAAGAGCTGTGCTGCTTTTCTTCCTTCCTTTCCAGCAGCACAGTGGGTCACCAGGTGCTGGCAATGTGCTGCACTGACATTGAGGGGACACCTTGTTCCTCTGTAGAACTGGCAAGTCTTACAGTTCCAGATAATCCCTGTCCTGGGTAGTTGACTCTTAACAGAGAAGTCATGGAAAAACCCCAAAAACTGTAGATACAAACAAACACCTGAAAAACTGTACGTGGTGGTTTTAGCTAATATGTACTCTGACATGATTACATTGAAATACTGCACATCTTTGCATTAGCCCTATTAAAATGTCTTGTTTGTGAAGGAACCATTTTTATACAAGTAAAACTGATTTGTGTATTGTGGTTCTCTTTAGCTGCCATTATTTCATGCTAGAATTTGGGGTTTTTAGAGAAATGGACAGTTAGATTCACACATGGCTGTTCTTGCAAACTGGACAAGAAGATGCCAGACATTAGCACAGTGATGCTGAGACAGTGGGGATTAACGGAAAGATTGTTTTTCTAAGGGAAATTGTTTATTTTTAATTCTTAAGAAATTGTAAAAGCTAAATGCAAGTATTTCACAGCACTGTTAGAGCAGGACTTGCCTCTTGTTCTACTGCCCACAGTGTATTTTGGCCATGGTTAGATTTAATTCAGGACCACAGGAAGTTCTCAAGTAATTTCAAGGAAGCAAGGAGAGTAGTAACTTCATTAGCTATGTAAATGGTAACAGTAATTTTTAATGTTAAAACATTTTTGTCTTTTAGACAAAAGGAGTGATTTGGCTTCCTCAAAACCAGAATTTCAAGCCCTCTTTGAGAACGGGGAACTTAAATTGCTCATCTGAGCTCTAAACATCCTGTGCTCTGCTCCAGAAGCAAAAGCTACAGTTGCAAGGGCATATATTTACCTTTTTTATTTGCACACCTTCGCATCAGTAGATACCAGATGAGTGCTGCAGAAAATAACAGTGAAGGTACCGAGCCTTTGAAAGATGACAATGGGTCGGTCCAGATAAGCCCAAGGAGTTCATTCACAATAGAAAATAAAAAATGTAAACATTAAGAACTGCTCCTTGGCACCGTCACCAGTAACACATGCACAACACAGCTCTCTAAGAATGTTCCTTTGCAGTCCCTGTCAGCCACCACCTCCCAGGTACCCTCAGGTGTTTGCATTTCGTCTGACAGCAGTTACAAAGTCCTGATCAGCCCATCCCAACCGGGCTGTAAATGCATGGCACCGCGCCCATCTGCTCCAAACTCCTCCGCCCTCCAGCATATGAGAGACTTCACCCCTGAACCTTTGCCCCTGTCACAGCCTTGCATCTCCAAAGGCCTCCTGTTGTCCTTTCTGCACCTGTATCTGTTATTAAGCAGTGACTCAGAGCCCTGGGCAGCTAATCCTGAAGGAGCATTGCAAGACTGGAGTAATAACTGATGCAGGTAGAAGTCAATATTAATCTCTGTAATGTAGGTTTGCAATGACCATCCAGATTTAAGTCAGTCTTACAAAAGAAATCGCTAGGAATTCATTTCAACTGTAACACATGACCCACCATTGCCTCTTCTGAGTGCTTTATACAATTCCTGAACAGTTTTGGAAGCCCATAAGGACTAATGATTGCTTGCTAATACTTTTTAATGACATTAAAAAGAACCTCAGCAGTTCTCCACACAAGAGGAGAGAGCTTCTGCTGCTGCAGACCACAGGCTCTGTTTAAATTACTGGGGGCCCACAGAATTTGTGCCAGGCTCCTCTGTTTCATCCATGCTGCCAGTGTGGGTGGAAAAGCACAGAGAGCCCTGAGCAAGTCCCTGGGACACCAACAGACAGGGCAGAAGAAGGAGGAGTAAGAATTTGGAATCAGGTTAGTTAAAACAGTAGTTGTGCATGTTGCCATTCAGCATCAATTTTCCTGTTAGAAACAGCGATTAGTCAACAGTTAGACTGAGGAAAAGAAAAAAAAAATTCCAGGAAGTACCTTCTGTTGTGATGCTTTCCACATTCACAGCGCGGTAACCCGTGTGCCTTAAAAACGCTGCATTGACATCAGCTGTTGGAACCAGACGATGTTTAAGGTCCTTTCCAACCCAAACCGTTCTACGAGTCTATTTGATCTTCAACGGCCAGGTTACCCATAGCTGAGAGCAGCCGAGGTTTGGGGTTCATCCTTTCCCTGAGCCCCGAGCAGGAACTTGCGGGTTGTGACCGCGGCAGCTGCCGGACTGTGCTGGGGTGTCCCGAGTTCCCTTTGTGCGGGTGCCGGGACGGGAGCGGGACTGCGGGGAGCGATGGGGGGCTGCAGGACCGGCAGCCGGGGTGCGCACCGCACCCGACATCACCCGCTGCGGTTTAGAAACCAAACCCGAGGTCTCCGGGCGCGGTGGGTGACGCTGCCCCGACCCCCCGCTCCGGAGCCCCTCGACCCGCTCCACCCGCGGCCCCGGTGCGTGGAGGGGTCCGAGTTCAGCCCGGGGGTCGCGGGCGGCCCGTCCCGGTGCTCCCCCGAGCCCATCCCGGGGCAGAGTCCGCAGTACCCCGGGCTGCCCGGTCGGGGGACGGACGGGTGCTGCCGGGGCCGTCACAGGGCTGCCGCCCCTCCCATCGGGCGGGGACGGGACACGCAATTTTCCGGAAAGCCCCGGCCCCAGTTTCGTTTTTCCAGCCCCGGTTTCGTTTCTGGCTGTTCGGAGCAGCGGCGGACGTGGCGATGGCGACGCTGGACTCGGAGGTGCGCCTGGCGGGGCTGGAGGAGGACCTGACCTGCTGCATCTGCCTCTGCCTCTTCAGCAGCCCCGTGACGGTGCCCTGCGGCCACAACTTCTGCGCCGCCTGCCTGGAGCTCACCTGGGCCGGGCTGTCGGAGGGGTTCAGCTGCCCGCAGTGCCGGACCACCTTCGCGGGCCGCCCGAAGCTGCACAAGAACACGGTGCTGTGCCGGGTGGTGGAGCAGCTCCAGGACCGCGCTGGGGCCGGGGGTGAGGAGCAGGAGGAGGAGGAGGAGGAGGATGGGAGGGCGGCGAAGTGCGAGGCGGAGGAGCCCCCCGTGTACTGCGACAGCTGCCGGGAGGCGCCGGCCGTGCAGACCTGCCTGACCTGCACCGCGTCCTTCTGCTCCGAGCACCTGCGGCCGCACCGCGACAGCCCCGCCTTCCGCGACCACCAGCTCTGCCCGCCCCTGCGAGACCTCCAGCACCGCAAGTGCCCCTCGCACAACCGGCTCTTTGAGTTCTTCTGCAGCAGTCACAGCACCTGCATCTGCTCCCTCTGCCTGCTCGGGCACAAGCTGTGCCACACCAGCTCCTTGGAGCAGGCTAAAGCCAATACCCAGGTGAGCAGCTGCGGGGGGCTGGTGCCCTCCAGGGCTGGAACACCCTCGAGCCTCCCTTTGCTCCTTCAGGGAGGGCAAGGGGGAGGCTGGACCGAGACCTTGACTGTAAATCTCACATCTGGTTTTGGCAAAGTGTTATCTCCCTCCCAGGCACATCTTCAGATTGATTCCTTGTGTTTTCCTCCTCTCTCCAAGGAGAGAGTCATTCCTTGCATTTTCCTCCTCTCTCCAAGATGTTGCTCAAGGGCCAGGGTTCTGGGAAGGCGCTGTCATGGGGTTGATTGCCAGCTGCTGGGCTGGGCTGGGCTGACCCAGGAGGTCTCCCACACTCCCGATGTCATCCAGAACTCCAAGCCTCCTCTGCTGCCAGGGCTCACTGCGTGGCCTTCTCACGGGCTGACCCGAGGGGCTGTGGGTGGACCTTGCCCTGTGTATGTTTTTAAGACTCAAAGAATTATAAAAGTAGCCTAGGGAGATCTCCAGCACATAGATAAAAGCCAGAAGGAGGTTGACAGAGTGGAAGCCTGGCCTTCATATCCTACAGTGCAGCTGAAAATTGGAGGGTAGATGAGTAAAGCACGCTTAAAAAGTTTAGGTGGCCAAACTCCCACCTCTTTGGGATGTGTGTTTACTGTTTACCTGCTGAACTCATCCCTGACTGAGCTTAGCAGCACCTTGAGCCAGAGGAACAGGTAACTCATATGAGAGAGAAAATTCTCAAAATCAGAAGTGTGAACAGTAGCATTAACTTTGTGCCCAAATCCAGCCTGAGAGCTAACATTTATTCTTAGCATGAGAACTGCTGAAAGCACTCGGTCCTTATCAAGAGCGTGAGTCAACAGTGTGCATCTTCCTTCTGGGAGAGGTGGAGCTGCAGGGAGGGTGTGGGTGCCACAAGGCACACGTACGCAGGACAGTACTTTTACAGCCTGTAAGGTTTAAGGGGGGATAGGTTTTAAACTGATGGTAATAAATGCCTACAAAGTTATTTAAAACTTTCCGTGAACATGATTCTTACTCCAGTGATCGTGACCCAATGCCACTGCTTCTCTGAAAGAATTTCTGATCTCTCCTATTGCAGGTGATGCTGAAGAAGAAACTCATGGAGCTGAATAATCAGAGTGAAAGAGCTGCTCAGGCAATGAGCGCTGTGAAAACCAAACAAAGCGAATCTGCTGTAAGTGGGTAACTGTTCAAAGTGCTGTCGGGTTGCTTGGCACACACACTGGCCACTGTGTGGTGTTGATGATTGTGCCCTTGTGACAATGGCTGTAGTACTGAGATTGAATTGGCAGGAGAAGATGTTATTAGGAAGGAACAGAAAAGAGGCATTTTGGCAGGGCCAGGCAGCTCTGTGGGATATGGGAGTAAACCAGGCACTATTTAATACCCCCATTCCTTGTGAGTTAAATAGTTTTCTTTACAAACTGCACAGAAATATTCAGCTCTTCCAATTCCTGTTTCAAGAAAGAGAAGCCTAAATGTTCCTCAGAGGTTTTCGTGCAGTAGCAGTAAGAGTATTTTGTTCACAAACTGTTCTTTTGAAACCAGTGTCTGTCTGCTCTTGTCTGCTCCAGGAGACAGTCTCCAGAAAGAAGGATTTGATCAGAAGTGAGTTTTCAGAAATTAGAGCTATAATTGAAGAAAAAGAAAATGAAGTCCTGAAAGCAATTGTAGATGAAGAAAAGAGAGTTTGGAACAAGTTTGATTATATTTATGGTGTTCTGGGAAATAAGAAGAATGAAATTCAGTCTGTCAGAGATCAGATTGAGATGGCACTGACTGAAAGTGATGATGTTCTTTTTATGAAGGTATTATGTCCTTTAAATGTGAATCCAATTCTTCATGTTTCTAGAATGCGGAATCACAAAAACCTGCTGTGGTCATCCCGCTCTCCAGACACTTTCAGTCAAATGGTATTGCAGCTGTGTGCAAGAACGTGCTGTGAAAGGATGTACCAATGAGTACACAAATATCAATGAAAGAACACTGAGATGGTGTCTGAAGCTCCCCCAGTTCAGCCATTACCTCTGCCACAAGCAGAGGGGCCAGCGGGCGAGAGAACTCATCGCCATGAGGTGCCACAGTTCTGTCCAGATCCTTCTCATTGTTTCAGATATCAGTTGAGAATTAAGGCATGTGGGCTGCTGCTGAAATGTGGCCATGGGTTTTGTCCAACTGTAGCCTTTGTGCCATTTAAAGTAACTTGGTTATATTTTAATTTTGTCCAACTGTAACCTTTGTGCCATATAAAGTAACTTGGTTATATTGCTATGCAAGGTGGTCTGCCCAAGTCTTCCATTTGTCATTTCAGAGAGCAGCAGCACTGCAACGAACATCACCTAAAGAGGCTTTCGTTCCTGTCATTGAAATGGACCAAAATGTGATGATTTCCACTTATAAGTTTGCCATTAACCTCAAGGAAATACTGAAAATTTCAGTGGTTCAGTATAAGGAGAGAAAAGAAGAAGGTACTGTATCACTGAGAAAACTGGCATTTTCTGCTTTGGCTGTGAGCTCAAATGAGGGATCTTCCCTCTCCAAATATAATTAAAAAAAAAATGGTGCAACAAGTACAGCTGGTTAATATAAATTGTGTCTTCCAACCTCTGCAGTCCTCCATTTCGACACAAAACAGTCACAGTCTGGGCTAAATTAGGAGACAAAACATGCCAGTGTCTCTTCACTGTTATCTGTAATCGGATAAGTTGATGAGTATCGTGATCCTACACCCTTCTGGCACAGCTGAGCCTTTCTTCCTTAGAGTAATTTATGGTGTCATTATGTAGCAGGCTTGAATGTGGTTAGGATGTGGATTTTAGGGGAGACGTGAAACTCTTCAGAGTTAGGACTTGTGTTACCCAACTGCCAAGGTGCTGATTGTCTAAGTCCTACTAACTGGCTTAAGCAGAACTATCTTTTAGACTGGGGCATGGGGATGCACTTTCCATCTCTGCTGAGTGTCCCTTCAGTTCTATTCACATAACTGATAAATAAGACTGAAAAACGTCCTCACTAATGCCTTTCTTTGTAATTACTGCACATTTCCATGTACTGGCAATACCAACCATAATGTAAAATATTGCCATTGCAGCCAAACCTGGAAAAACTATGAGCCCTCCAGTGGCTCCTACAAACAAAACCGCTGTTGGAAAAAAGCCTCATGGAGCACGTAAGTACTATAGAAATCGTCCTCTCCTAACTATGGTTCTACAAATAAATAAGAGTTCAAGCAGTTATCCAAGAGCTGTTTGCTGTAGTGGTGATGCAGTGAGCATCTGTATGAGCACCTTGGCACGGGAAAGGGAGGGTGCTTTGGGATATTTAGTGATGGATGCCTTGTGAGCTGGAAAGCAGTGAACTGCACAGGTACAGTGGTGCATCAGCCTTGTAGTGGTGTCAGTGTGGGCTGTAAAGCGAAGCAGAGCTTCCCCACCCTCTGGTTCTTTCGGGGTTTTTTAATTTGTACCAAACACCTCTTGGCTTGTTTGATGGATTTGTATATTTATTGAATTGTTCTTATGGGCTGTTCATGTTCTGGTGTTTTAGGTGCTCCCTCCCAGGACCGTTTCCACAAGGAGAAAACCTTTCCCCAAACTCCAGCCCCTCTGCAGGTGGAAGCAGATACCAGTAAGTGGTGATTAAAGGAGCCTTGCTCAAACATTTTGCTGGCCACGTCTTGCCTACAGCATAGGGCTGGGGTGATGGAGAAAAGTCTTTGTGGCAGGTTGTCCTGGGGCCTTTCAGTGCTGCTTTGTCCAGATACCAGCATTAATGGGCACTGTAGTCCATTTGGAAGATCTTTCATATTTTCCTTTGGAAATAAATCCAAGTGTTAAGAAACTACTTCTTTTACTCCCACAGAGCTCTTGACAAAAGGTCCTTTCCATTCACAAGTCCTGGGTGTGGAGCACTCAGTGGGGTCTGTTGGGGAAGACGGAGTTTAATTGACTTTCAGCTCCTGTTGCTTCACTGAAGTTCTGTTGTAAAAAGAAAAGGAATGGTCTCGTGGCTCATGGGAACAGGTGTGTTGCCACTTGCCTGAACATGCGGCATCCTGGAGGAGAGAAATATTCCAGGGTCGTATTTCCTGTGACTCTGGAAATAGGAAGCAAACAGCAGGTTGTGTTTCCTGTGCAGCTTTTCGGTGTGGGTGTATTTGTACCTGGCTTCACCATGCTGGACTGTCAGCTCCATCTACTGCTGCAGCTCCAGAAGAGCCATGACAATGGTGTTACAGCTGACACAGTCTTATCAGTGGCTTTTCATTCCCGGTAGAACTTACAGTCTGCTTTTTCTTTTTCCCCCTCCAGAGGAGAAAAAGAAACCTGCTAAAGTTGGTAAGTCCAAACTTTCAGCATGCTTATTCTAATTTTCATTGACGGCTCTTAAAATGATAAGCAGATGGTCCTTAGTGTTGGTAAATTGAGTGCTGGTCAGTAGTGTTGGTGTAACGATCACCTCTTGCTCTGAGAAGGCTCCTACCTGTCACCAGGAGAGCGATCAAACACCGACAGAGGTTGTCCAGAGACAGTGGGATTTGCAAAACTTGACATGATGGGGGAATAACCTGAGCTAATATTGAAGTTAACCTGGAGTGGAGCAGGAGGCTAAACCAGATAAGCTCCAGCCTGAGTGTGTCTGCGATGGTGTGTTAAACATGCCGGGTTTCTTTCCCAACTGGCCAAACTCTCTTTTCTTCTGTCCACACAGCACCAAAAAGTGCAACTAATGCTGCAACTAAAGAGCTTATTGACAGCTTTCTGAAGAAATCCAGAGAGGAGCTTCTGCAGTGTAAGACACTCAATATTACACTACTTAAAGATGAACTTTCTGCTTTTATGGCGCTGGTGTTATGTGTTCTCTGTATTTACCTGACAGAAATACTTCTGAGGGGGTTTGTTACCTTAATAGGCCATCAGCTGGTTGTTACAAATGAAGGAAATTTTGGCAGGAAAAGGGGGCAGGAGTTTTCTAAGTAGTTCTTTTGCCAGATAAATCAAATTTGTCTCCAGTATTTGTGTGTCTTTATGAAGATAAATGAAGTTTTCTAAGTAATGGCTTTGGTTTCCTGCACAATGATGGCATTAGGGTAGCCTTGAAATATGGTGTAATGCACTGAAATTTTCTTTTAAATGAAATGCAGGCTTTTATGTGAGCCCAGGATGGCTTGTTAAGATGCTATACAACCTTTTGCTGCCAGATCAAAGATCCCCTTCTTTTGCCAGCATTTATTTGGGTGGTGAAGGAATCCCATGGGGATGCAGGAAGGAAGGAGGGAAACTCACCCTCCATTTGCCTGCTGTGTAATGTGGAGCTGCAGTTAAACCCAGCAGGTTTTACTGAGGCCCTCAGAACTGCCTGCAGTGAGGAGGAGAGCAGAGCTGGGAGACAAACATGCGTGGGAACAAGTGCTTGGGCAGGACAGGATGAATAAATAAAAGTGCTTTGCCCTTCAGTACCTTCCCATGATTTGTGTCATTGCAGATGCTGCTAAAATCACCCTGGATTACAACACAGCTCACAACAACGTGATGCTGTCTGAGAACTACACCAGGATGTCTGTCTCAGACACCTCTGTGGGTCACAACTACCACCCTCAGCGCTTCACCGACTTCCGCCAGGTGCTGGGGTTCCAGTGCTTCAAGAGAGGGATCCACTACTGGGAGGTGGAGCTGCAGCAGAACAGCTTCTGTGGCATTGGGGTCTGCTACGGCAGCATGGCCCGGCACGGCCCCGAGAGCCGCCTGGGCAGGAACAGCAGCTCCTGGTGCATCGAGTGGCTCAACTCCAAAATCTCATCCTGGCACGATGACGTTGAAAAGTGCTTACCCAACACAAAGGCCACCAAGATTGGTGTGCTGCTCCACTGTGAGGGGGGCTTTGTGATCTTCACGGCAGTGGGGGAGAAGCACAACTTGATCTATAAATTCAAAGCCCAGTTCACCGAGGCTTTGTACCCTGCCTTCTGGCTGTTCTCCAGTGGCAGTATGCTCTCTCTCTGTTAAATGAAACACTAAGGTCTTGTATCTTAGTTTAGTTCATGTAGGTACTTACATGCAGGTAATCAAACCCAAAGTCTCAAAGATTGATTGTTTGAGGCAAAAATTATTAGCTCTTTTAAGCAATTTGGGAAATCTGACGATTCTTTGGTCTGAAGCCTTTAGATAGCGATTTAGCAAAATGCTGATGATAGTAAAAACTACAGTGAAAGGTTTTGCAAAGACCTTGATTGCCCTAAAATCAAAGTCGTTGTACAAACCATTGTTAAGTCTCTTCAGTAGCTGCCATGGCTTCTGTGGTTGGCTGTAAAAAAGGAGCCCCAGAATTAATGTGTTCCACAGGTAACCATAACCCCTTTGAGAAAGAAACAGGAAGAACTCCTTGACAAATTCAGGTTCCAGGCTTTGAGGGAGCTCTCTGTGTTGCCTTTTTGCCTATACACAGACTGTTCTTCATACACAGGTTCTCAGTGTATGACTCCATGAGATGCTGCAGAAAGAGCTACTGAAATCAGTAAGTCCAGGTCTTATGGCACTCAGTTGTAAAAGCCAGTATGACAGATCTCATCACAATGGAAATGCAGAGACTTCTAGAGTTGATGGGGAAGAAATGGTGTTAAAATCACCAGGGAATAAATGACATTGACTCTGGGAATAAACCAGACTCTTCAGGAAGACATCCTGCAGAGCAGTGATGTGTGTCTTGTGATAACACAGTTTGTGGGTGAAGTATTCTATCTCATCTACTGACCCAGAACATGCTTCACATCTTCACACTGAAGGCTCTTTAGTGTTGGGGTTTTTTTGTGTGTGTGCTGAGGAGTTCAGGGGGTGCATTTTTGGCTTGAATATGGAGCATAAATCTGCTGCTCGCTTGAAGCAGGGTCTTCTGTCATAAAGCTTTTCCTCTTTGTGAGGTGGGATTGTCTGCTGGTCTATCTTTAGCTTAAAGCAGGGTATCCTGTTGTTAAGATTTTCCTCTTTGTGAGGTGGGATATTCTCTGCTGGTGTATCTTTCATTGTTCAGGTGGTAGAAACTGGATTTCTTGCGTGTTTTTGGAACTCTGATTTGAGGAGTCTCAAGACGTGCAAAGTAGCTAGAAAATGCTGTTTCTTCTCTGCATGAAGCCTGTGGGCAGACAGGTGAGTCCTTTGAAACATGCAGGGAATAAGCACCAAGGTGAACCTACATCCATTCCTACTGGGATGGATTTTTAATTTTCCTGGTGTTCTTTGGGTTGTGGTATGTCTTCAGAAGTTCTGTACTTCCTACTTACAACTTTAAAACAATCTATAGGCAATCAAGGTATTTGGACCTCATAGTTATTGGGTGTTTATCTTGTTGATGCCTCTGGACTTACTGTGGTAGCTCCTATTTCTTGCAGCCCATGGAGAACAGGGGAGCTCACGGGAGACTTCCTGGACTTTGATTTGTAAAACTCCCCTTATGGGACTTGATGAAATAGAGCACAAAGCCACTGCTGGCAGTTTGGCAGGGAATTGTTAGAAGGCTTAAAAGAACCTGCATGACACATTCCACATTAGCCAAAGTGCTTTGGAGAGAGACTTTCAGGGCTTGGTGTCTCTATTTTCACTTGGTTTGTAAAGTCTTGGTACTTTGTCAAGGATAGCTTAAGTTTGATTTCTTCCATTTCTTTTGCTAAGATAGGATATGGAATTGATGGTGGATCTAGAAGTGCCATAGCTGTCTCTGGAGCAGTTGTACTATCTCAAGGGTCTCCACTCTCCAAAGCACAGTCAGCACTGACACTACCAACCTAAGCAGAACTCTTTAAAAGGTGTGGAAGGAGGATATGTCCTGCTGGGAGCCAACAATGAATGACAGACTGGGTTTTCTGCCCTTCCAGTTTGTCAGCATTGAGGGACGAGAGCAGTTTCCTCTGAGAAATCCTTTATCTGCTTGGCAGTGCCACAGGGCTGCAGATCCACTTGTGGGTGCTGAAGGATACTCTGTCTCCTTGGGACACAAGTTTGTGCAGTAGAGAAGGTCCCCATTCTGTGTTGCCTGTGACTTAAAAGGGGTGTCAGTACTGACCTCTGAGTCTTTGGGCTTCTGCAGCCGCAGTCTGGAGTGATACCCAAAGTCAAGAGCAGCTTTTACACTGGACAAGGTGGGAATTCTTGAAAATGTGACATTGGTGAATGTCCAACAGTATGGAAGACGTGGATTACCAGGCAGTGAAACAAGCCTGCCACTGTACTCCTGATCCTATTTTTTGCTTTCTTTAGTGCTATGAATGATTAGAAATCATAGAAGGAAATTCAGTTCATTTGGAATGAAATCAGGAGCATGTAACTGAATCGCTAGGTTTCTAAAAACTCTTGTTTTGGTTAGCTTCAGATATCTTGGATATATTGAGACATTAGGGTGATACAATATTAAGAAAAATATTAGTTGCAGCATAATAAGTGATGATTCAAAAACCTTTTCAACACAACTGAAGTAGTTTTACTTAGGCAGTAACTATCAAAGCTGTACTGGTTTTAAACAAAACAGATGTAGAAGCATATATTTTAATTGTACTTCTCTAGTTAATACTACAAAGAACCTAACCTGCCCAGTCTAGATATAGAACTAATTCTGGTGTTAATAACACCATTAGGATGTGGATTGATTGGCATTTTAATGTACAAGTAAGAGTAAATCAAGAAACAGTTGCTCACTGCAAATAAACTGTTTAAATTTAATCTTTTCTTCAATGAAACAATCAGCAAAACACTGTATTTAGAAAAAGAGATGCTTATCTAGTTACCTGTTGATTGCAGAGGTGTATCAGCCAAGTACTTCAGTATGTCTATGGTGTGTTATTCCACGTGGTTGTGTCAGGCAGGTGTTGTCATCAGGGCCATCAACATGGATTTTATGCCATCTGGTCCGTGTGCCTGTCACTGCTGCAGGAGCTGACTGGTGAATTGTGATAGCTTGAATTCAATAAATACTTACAGTAACCCCCAACTCTCAGTGTTTTGTTCTGTGCTCAGAGTTGAAGCAAAGCAGTGAGGGAGGCAGAAGGGAAGACACAGCAGGGTACAAATAACAGGTCTTTTACTGCATAGAAGTGGGGAAGAGAGGAAAGGAGAGCTGCAGAGGCTGTGGTGTCCTTTGGGCTGTCTAATGCTGCCCTAGACCTCCTTCCCCTGACCTCCACACCCATTACCAGCTCAGGACAAGGGGAACATCCTGACCCTTAAACGAAACTGGAACCTTCTCAAGTAAACAAAAACATCATCAGCTGGAGGAAAATGAACAACTAAGGACTCAGCGTGGGATTGCTTAAAAAAAACACTCGGGGGAGGTCCAGCATCTGCCAGCTTAAGATACACCCAGAAGCAGCAATGGGTGATGATTCCTAATGTTACCCAGTGAAATCAAAGTGAAGGGAGTGTGGTTTGCAAGCTGCTGCCTCCCCACGTGGCCAGTGGACAACAGCTCAGCAGGGAGCTGTTCTGGTGGTGCAATACGTTTAAAAATCAGCCCAAACAAAGGCACCCATGAAACTAGTTCAGCGTTTCCTTTTCCACTTAAAGTTCTCCAAGCCAGTTGGGCTGCTGAAGGCTTTGGAGAGGAAACTCGAAAGAGTTCCCAGAGACTCAAGCAGTAGTGCTTGACCAGCATAACACAAAACAACAAACCAGCAAAAACTAGGGGAGGAAAAGTCCTCATCTTCACTAACCATGATGGCCCTGGGATTAGCAGGTCAATCAAGTCTGTCAGAGCTTGGTCTCGATTTCCAAGGCCAGACAAATCGATATTTTGTAAACTGGGTCTCGAGCAAGTACCGAGATGCCCGGGAAGTCAGCAGGCTCATTGCTCATACAAGGTCTATTTTCTTCCTTGCTAATGACATTTCCTCTGGATTTAGCTTTGTGATCACTTTTTCACAGCCCAAGGAACAGCTGACTTGGACTCCAAATTGTACTCTCTGGGAACACTTGTGAAAGTGTTTATCAGGATGCTCCCTATTTTAATAAAACTGTATTTGGCTAGTGTTTAACACCCTGTATTTCTATACCCAGTTCTCTGACTGCCTCCCATTTCTTCCCCCCTTCCCCATTCCCTCCCAATTAAGTGGCTGCTACTTCTCAAATAATCAATATGTCAGTTAAAAACATGTCACAGTGTGGCCATTGTACGACTCCCATTCAAAGTTCATGTCATTTAAACTTTCATTGGCAGCTATTTTGTCCCATTAAAAAGTTCAGGACAGCAATTTGTGAATCTTGCTCAGCCAAGTAGAACTGTGGAAAAAAAAAAAAAAAGGAGTCATTTCAAAAGTCAATTAATTGTGGCCTGTCAGAGAACTCCTCATTCAGTTTTTTGCAGGCCTTGTCACGGGCTCACATCTGTCAGCCCCGTGTTTCCCAGGCTGCAATCAGATGCTGTTACATGGGAAATAATGGGTTTATTCACACCATTTATTGGGCTCTGTGTGGTAGACACATTTGTATATCATTTTACGGTGTAGCAATTCCATTTACATAAAATACAGGCAATTATGGGAGGCTGGCCAAAGCACTGAGGGAGGGTGGGAGGAGCCACCATTCAAATAATGAAAGCTAATTGAAAAGAGGCAGATAATTTAGGTGAAAATACCATCATGAGCAATTCTTGATCCTGAATAAGTTGAACAGAACTTTCAGGAGTCAAATTAGTTGTATTTTGTCTGTGCCTATATTAAACTCCCTAATGGTTTTCAATGTAAGAAAAGAAAACATAGTTTTTACAGCACTTATATTCCATTTTAAAAAAGAAGTAGTTCTTGGGGATTTTTTTTGGGTTTTGGGTGTTTTTTTGCCTCAGGGGTAGTTTCCTCCTCCCCAGCTTAGAGAGAGTTTTTACATTTGTCTGTAAAGGAAAAGAAATCAAGTAGAGACTGGGGAGGAGAAAAATATCTGGAGAAAAAGCACATAGCATGTAGACAGAACAAACCAGGTTAGAGTTCTGTAATACTGGGCACAAGCTGCTTTCTAACGACTCCCCCCCCAAAAGACAATCTTTTCAAAATTCAGAATTACTTCATGAGACAATGACAATGCGAAGAAGGAGAAACTAATGTGGGTTAAAAGAGTTCACAGGGGCTCACAGAGCCATTATCCTCAGGGAATTCCCCAGCTCCCAGTTTGGGTGCAATTGTCAGCTTTAGCCCTTGGTTTTAACTCTGCTGCAGATTCAGGATCCGAACACTGGGCTGAAATCATCCAGCTCTCAACAACAGCATCTCTCTTGTCAGTTGAGCTCAAACTCGCAGGGGTTGGCTCCTCTTTCTCTGGCAGCTCGATAAACAATCATGAAATCCTTAAAGCGAGGGGCACAGCCCAGCCAGGCCTCACCAAAGTGTTCATTCCCAGTGAAGAGGAAATCTCCACCTCCCTTCTTCACCTTGCACTGCAGCAGGGTTCGGATCAGGCCCCTCCACTCCCCACTCCCTTCGTCCTGCTGGAAAATCCTGTTCTTCTGCCTGTAGACTCTCTGGACGCTGACATCCACCTGGGACATGTGGTTCTCCGAGTCGTGGGAAACATTTCGGATGGATCCTTTCACCACTGGGTGTGAAGAAGACAGGATTTGGTTATGGAGCAGCAGGGAAGCAGCTCCAGTACCAAGAGCTCACTGGATGAAATAACTGGAGAGCAGGAGTGGTGCAGTTTTTATACCTCCCACCTACACGTGGACACATTTCTGAGCTTATATCGCATCCTCTGCCCTGAGGATCCCTACACAGACAGCGCCATGTCCTTGGAATTGTGCTTTATGACTACTCAAACCAGCTACCTCTGAGGAAAAAGCATCTGTCTTGCTTGACAATGCAAAGTAGTGAACGATTAAAAAGAACATGAAAAGAGGTCAATTCAGGGATTCATTTTTTCCAGTCTGTGTTCCAAGACAATGACTATCACAGACTGCCTTCCTTACTGACTCCAGGGGACTCTGGAGCTTTTCCTTTCACAGCACTAACAGAAGCTAATCCAAGAAGAATCAGAATATGAATTGGTTGGAGAAAATGAAAGCTTTTTAAATTTTTTTTTTTTTTTCATTTAAAGGTTTGGGTTTTTTTCCACTCCAAAGAAAACATCCTCCATCCTCCAAAAGACACTTCGGGAGATGATGAACAACATTTAGAACTCCTAAAGTGACTTTATTTGAAGCCTTATTTCAAAATCACAAAGCATGCATGTACCTTCTTCTCCCAGAAGGATCCTAGCTGGAAGGGAAGCATAAGAAGCCACAGTCTCTGACTGAAAGCATCCTTTGCATCAACCACATGAAGAATAAAACATTCCATCTGACAGGTGTTTGCTGTCCTGAATCCATCTTTCTCAATGTCACTGCCCCCATTTTTCACAGCAATCAATTATTCTTCCACTAATTAATTTAATTACAATCCCAAATCCATAGAAGGCTCAGAAACAGGCCCCCATTTGAGCCACGAGCTCTTCAGCAAATGAGAGGTTTGCAAACCATTGGGAACATCACCACCCTCCTGCCACAAAACTCACTCGTCTGGGAACAGAAAACCCAAGATGTAGAACAAGCTGTTTTCCAAAGCCTCCAGGAACTTCCTCATTTAATTAGGTTTTCCAAGGGAATCCAGAATTTCGTGTAACAGATGTCTCTGCTCTCTGTCTCCCTCTTTGTGTGATCATTTTTAATCAGATGCAGCCAAGTCTATTGACAAGCTATAATGCACTTGTTCCTGGTGCTCCAGGTTGCTCCTGCACCGCTCAGGGCCCAGTGACTGAAGACCCCCATCCTAAGGGTGCCTATAAAGCCCCTATTCACTCCCAGTGTCATTTACACTTTCATTAGCAGCTATTTTCTCTAATCAAAAAAGTCGATGATAGCGATTTGTGAGCTCGGGGGCAAGGAAGTCAGGCCATAAACAGAGTCAGTTCAAAGGGCTATTTCTTCTGGTCTGCTGCTGCTGTGAGTGTAAGTGCCCCCATTGTGTGCCGGGGCCTCCACATCTGTCAGTCTCCGGTTGTTCCGAGGGGGAGCACCCGCATGGGAACCAGGAACTTCATCAAGGAAAAACACGGGCTGGATTGCACCGATTAATTTAGAAGAAGAATAAAAGTTACCAGCCAAGGAGCACTCCAAGGGAAGCCTGCTCTGCACTGGGTCTGTATTTGCACAGTGATGCTGGCGTCTGCCTTTATCAGCTTTGAAGTGTGGCAGCCCTGGGTGGGGAAGCCGTGATTTGGTGGGGTTTTATTAACATTGAACGGAATTTGTAGCTTTATTTTCATGTAGGTACACCTACAGCAGTAGAACTGTGGCCACGTGGGGAGGCAGCTCTACAGCTTTAGCTATTTGACCTAATCAAAGAGGTACAAACGTGTGTGGAAAACCAGGGGAATAAAATGAACAAACCATTCAGAAGAAAAAGAATATCCTACTGCACTAACAAGTAGAGAAAAAGGAAAAAGCTTTTAAGGTATCTCCAAATTAGCATTTCTTATTATTTCTTTTCCTACGGACTATAACTGCTCTGTTTTCTCATAAGGCATGAAACCTAACCAGGACATCACTGAAGGAAGTTTAAAACACCTGAAGTCTTTAACTAAGCTACAAACAACTCACTGCCTCTGCCAAAAAAAGAACTAGAAGTGTGCGAATTGTGAGGGAAGAGAGAGAGGGCATATTTGTAGTTGGGATAAAAAGAAACATGGATAAAGGGAATAAAAACGACCACACCAAGCACGTACAACCTGCGTGTATGAGTGCCTACACCTAAGAGCCAGCAGCTCACACCTGTGAGAATTACTCACAGTTCAGTTTTAGATCTTAACCTTTCTGCTTGCAGGAAGCAAGGACCTTGGCAGCCAGTTTCTCCCTTTTAGGTTTTACTTCCCCCCCCTCCACGCAGATTCTTTTTCACACACCTATTTTCTTCCCCAGATCAGGGAGCACAGTCATGATGTTATTTGAAGAAAAGCAGCAAATAAATCTAAATAATCAATACAAATGAAGGGCAGAATGAAGGGTCAGCTTACCGAAATCACTGCTGCAAATGGCCATAAGAAGTTCCACGTTGTCACAAGGACGGCACATAGCTAGAAAAAAACCCCAGACCAGTTAGTTATTTATAACACTATAATATATACAACATTATACAATAATACATACATTAGATAATATAGGACTGGTGAATTAGGAAAGAAAATGAGGCAGAACTACCAGGTTAGAGAGAATTATGATCAGATGCAAACCAAAACTCTTGTTATGCAAATACAATCACAGCAAAGAAATAAGCACAGGGGATGTTCTCAGTGATGGCACCGCCAGGCAGAGGGACCCCCCCGCCTTGCAGCGACAAACCCCTCAACCCAAAACCCAGGGGTGCACCAGGGAATACCAGATGCTATCCTAGATCTGCCCTGGCAGCGGAGCCCCCGGGCTGCCCCTGCTCTTACCTTCCGCCAGGGCCATCTTTTTGAAGTCGGGGCCGGCCGTGCTCTGGTTGCTCAGCAGCTCGTACTGGAAGCTGGCGGTGCGGCGGCTGATGTCCCTCTGCGGGCTGGCCTGCAGGAACAGGGCCACTCGCTGCGGCCTGTGGCTGCTGAAGCAGGACACGTGGTGGGGCCGAGCCCCTTCGGCCTCGCTCAGCACGAGGTGCAGCTGCCCAGCGCGCTCCACGTAGATGTTGGCACCCTGGAAGTCGCTGGCGGGCTTGATGCAGACGGTGGTGTGCTGGGCACTGGACAGGTTGGGCTCCAGGACCACTCGCAGGGCTCGTGCCGGGTACATCCACTCCAGGGAGCCCTCGGTGCAGCGCAGATGGACCTGCTCCACGGCACGGGAGCGGGGCTCCCAGCTCAAACCACTGCCAGGACAACGCCATTGCTCCATCACTAATGGTGCCCACAGCACGGCCAAAACATTCCAGAAACTATTACCACACTCTGCCCAGAGAGATAAACCCTACTGCCAACCGACTCTCTCCTAATGACTCTTAAATTGGCTTCCTCCAGCTGGGCTGCATTCCTTCCTCCCTTCCCGAGGGTCACAGCTGCAGCACCATGCAGGAGTGATGGGGAGACAAGGACTGGTCACACCTGGGGCTGCACCTGAGTGCACGGGAAGGCGCTCAGCCCCTTTAGCCTGCCTGCAGCATCCAGGGAAATGCCAGAGGGCAACTTCTCTTTGAAGCAACAGCTCCAAACCTGGCAGGACTGGCCAGTGCTCAGATGTCCGCTCAGATAGGGGGGGAGAGCCGCTGACCCGCAGCGGGAACTGCACAACGAACACTGATGTTACACCTGAAAAAATCTGGTTTAACGACCTAGATTTCTAAAATTATTTCTTCCGTTTCCAATAAAAATTAATCAAAGAAAATGCTTTCGATGGAAAAGCGTCGTGCTGGCCCTGCTCCCGAGCTCTCGCTTTCAGAACACTTACTTTTGCTGAAGTCAATTTACGAGCATCAAATCCACAATAGCGGAATTAATTAAACAGCCAATAAAACGTCCAAGGAAAGGATGTAACATTTGAGAATACTGAGAATATTTGTCGCCGATTTCCCTCTCAGTGACCGAGGCAAACGCGCCAGCGCCGCGCCCGCGGATGCTGGAACGGGTCGTTCCCTCCCCGGGAGCCCCCGGACGGCGGGGCGGGTCCGCCCGGTGCCCGCAGCCCCTCGCAGCCCCCGTACCNGCCCCGAGCAGCAGCAGCAGCCGCAGCAGGGCCGGGAGCCCGGGCGAGCCCCTCACCGTGGCCATGGGCCGGCGGCAGCGCCCGGGCGCGGGCCGGGCTATAAGGGCGGCGGCAGGGAAGGGGGTGGGCTGGGGGTGTCGGCCGAGCCCGTCACCGACCCCTTTCCCCCGCCCCGCCGGCTCCGGGAGAACCCCCCAGCACAGGCGGGGGACACCCCGCCATCATCCTTCATCGCATCACCATCCCCTCTCCATCCCCCGGGCCGGGCAGCCCCCTTTGTCTTTGAAATATTTAGAAGTGATTAATAACAGTTCCTCGTCGCCGCGCAGGGACAAACAAAAATCGTGTCAACATAATCAAAGTGAACTTTTGAGTGAGTGATGGAAATTCAATAGTTTTAACTTTTGCTTTCATGATTATCTTTCGGGGTCCGTGCACAAGAAAGCTCCGGGGCCCACGATTATCATGCTAAAAGCCGGGTTCTGCCTGCCAATAATTAGATTTCTATATGCATTGCCCTTTCCATATTTTCAATGAACGACATGGGGAGCTGCTCTTTTGCAGGTCTGGGAGAGCGAGGCTCTTTTAAGCAGCCCCTAAGCGTGGAATCGGGATTTCGCGGGCGGGCGGGGACAATGGCCCTCGGCGCGGCTGGGTGGCACATCCCCAGATCCGCGGGGCTTTGTTCCCGCTCAGCGCCGCAGCGCCCGCGGTCACCGGGACCCTCCGGCCATCTGTTACCTTGCGGTTACCAGCGTGTTCTCACATTGCCCACAGACGCACAGGGGAAGAGGCAGAGTTTGCCCGCTGCCTTTCTGCAGTGAGGGATTTTCCTGAAGAGGAAAACAGACTTGTTAGAGGAGATACCCTGTTAGACCCTCAGCTGTCTAACACTGGACTCGAATCGTATTTGAACCCACACGCAACCACTTTTCTGTTCATTCACCAAATACTTTACGTTTTTACTTTTATCATCAAAAAAGAATTTGAGCCTTGACTTGCTCTCTGCTAAGGCCCCATGTTCTTCCCCACACATACCTGAGCTGTGACTCCTTACACAACCTTGGGCTAGAGTCTGGCTCAAGTCGTTGCTGTGCACGGCTCGCTCCAGCAGTTCGAAAAACATTTAAAATGCGTTAAACCTCGATGTTTATATACGTTAGTGCCAGCGATCCTGAAAGCTCTGTGGAACTATTGTCTTACCCATCTGAGAGAAAAAAAAAAAAACCTGCTGAATATCTATGCTCTGACCCCATCTTGAATGGAAAACAACACACAAATAGTCTTTAAAAAAAGTTTGATCGTGGCATAATACAGGAGCTGAGAGGCCAGAGCCCTTCTCTCTTTTGTGCAAATGAGACCGGGGAACAGAGGAGAGGACTTGGGGAGAGAACTGACACTATGATAAAGTGGCCCCACAGGAGGATTTATTCACTTCCAAAAGCCCAAACTAACCCATCTGCTGCCATCAGGAGAAAGCATTGAGCCACTTGATCCCTGAACTTCTTCCAGCAGCAGCATTTCCCCTTTCTGGGGAAAGCCCCGTGGGTTTTCCTGCCTTACTCTCAGCAGCCTCCCCACTCCATCTCCAGTTTCTATTACCACCACATGACACAAACCATCTCCTGTTACAAGTCTTACTTGACATTGCTCATTACAGGTAGGACAGTTGTAGACTTTCCCCCCTTGGACTAAATAAAGAGTGGGGAGGCTCACAAGCTGTTTTTAAGATCCCAAACCACTGACAACAGAGGTGAGAAGGAACAACCTGGACATTTCACCTCCCTGTAGAAGCCTGGGGGGCTACACCGCTTTAACCACATCCATTCTGAAGCCACACAAACTCACCTTCTCCCCTGGGGTGAAAGGTGAACCAGCAGCCGCTGAGACAAATCTCTGCAGGTTACCAGTGTTAGATTTACCTCCAAATGACATCGCCACACTGCCAAGAATTCTTCCCCTGCACTGAGGTTTGAAATACCTCGACTTTCCAGCAGGGATCTCGGGCAGAAACACAGCCATGGAGTTCAACAACATGCAACTTTGCTTTTAAAATCCCTGGTCTCATCCTGCTGCAGCCCTCCCAAAGCCAGGCAGTCATCCTCATCCTGGGGTTGTTACAGAGTTGAAAAATCATACTTGCTTTTATGCACAGTGAAGAATAAAAAAACCCTGAGTTTAAATACTTTAATCCACACACATATCTACAGAGAAATACCGTACAAACAACAAGACAACAAAAAGATGCAACGGGAAATTCAGGAACAGAGTCAGTGCTGTGAAAAACCTGTATTTACAAACTTCTATGACGAATATGGAGCAGATGTTTCTCGAAAGAGCCTTCTGGGAGTGTAAGTCACAGAGACAGGCCATGGTACAACTCACTTGAGGTTTCCAGTGTCCCTTGTGTTAATGTGTAACACCACAGAACGGGGCAGTTCTGTGGCTTTGTGAAGCTGCAGCTTCTCACAGACAGAACCCGACCCAAGCACTGCAATCACACATCACCCCGTGTCATGACTGGAGCACATGTCACAGGTTTTTATGAGACACGATCACAGCCGCTGTGCCTCTGTAGCAAATAAAGAACAGACCTCCCAGCTTTTATGACAAAGACTTTTTACAGCAATATTTCCTTATCCTCCCGTTTCAGCCTGCCTCCTTTTAAAAACCAGAGGAAAAACAGTTTGGGATTTGAAAAACATCACCTGATGTCAAGGCGAAATTGGAAAATTTTGATTTAAACGTTTATTTTGGAGGTTCAGGATTATGGTGGCTGGTTCTTTCCCTGCAAGTAAGATCTCACATACTGTACAGCTGAGAGCAGTGGGGTTTGCTCCGAGTTTCTGCTTATGTTTGAGCACTAAATACAGATCTCAAACTGCACCACAAGGAAACAACTGATCTGTCAGGAGTCCACTGATCACTCCTTCCTAACTGCTCGGTGGGAAACAAACACATACTGAATCCCAAATGTTACTTTCATCAGATGAAAAAAAGCTAAGATGTTATAAATTCTATTTTTTGACCTACTGCACTTTAAGATCATATTTTTTCTATCTAGTGCAATGTCAGAATATATGGATAAACACATTTAATGCAAATCCCAAGTTGCAGCATCACAGTATGTGAAGCTAAAGAATAATTCTTTTTTTTTTTTTTAAACTGCTAACATGCTGGCATTTTCTTGTAAGTACTTATTACCAATTTAAAGTTACAGCTCTTAAAAGTAACATTTTTACAGTATTCTGATCACTGATTACTGAACAACTACTATACACATTTGAAGTTACAAGCTAAAAAAATAAAAATCCCTTCTGTTCAACTATAAAAATCCTAGAAAGAGAAGATGGCTGGAGGTACTCGAAGGATTACAGCAGCTGGTAGCAGACAAAATGGCTTTTCAGGGATGTAAACCTTGAAGTTACAGAATGCAACTCACAATGTAAGTTCCCACTTAATATTAAAAAAGAAAATTACTTTTATGCTGAAACACACAAACAAGTTGCAAATTAAATGATGCAAAAAATTAATTACATACAGCAGTAGGGGTACACAGGAAACAGGGCAGCATTAACAAAGTACAATTTTGAATACATTCATACAGTGAAGGGCCAGATCCTCAGCTAAGGTAAGTCTGCACAACATCACTAGGTTTAGTCAAGGCATGTGGCTTTATCCAGCTGGAATTATCTCCCTGAGATGCCCAAAACCTGAATTGAATATTCAGCACTCTTAGCAAGAATACAAAATTGTGATCATGTCGTGCTTTTAGAGCTGTGGTCTCGACAAGAGAGAACATGTAACTTCTCCCCATGTTTAATTACCAGTGAACAAGTGGTCGCTGCTGTCTCATCCCTGCGTTCAAGCAGCAGCTCTGATTTCTCAAAAAAAAAAGGTTTTTTTAATTAAGTAGTTCACAGTCAACAGAATCAGTTATGTACCAGTACCTTTTAAAACTGAAGACAACCCAATCTACTCCTAACTGAATATTCAACTTTTTCTTTTCCAAAAGGAAGAAAACTGCCAGTAGTCTGAAAGGATTTTCAGTTAGAACACATGCAAAGATTCCTAAATGTCCTACCCTTAGACTAACTGGGTTCCAGTGCTGCTCTACCAAAAGCATTCGCTGCCAAGTAAAAAAAAAAAAAGAACAACTACTATAACACTGATGCCATTGTGCTGCTCAGAGCTGAAGGTGCAGTGCTTTAGGCTTTTATTTAACCAGTGAGATACAATAACACACTATGAAAGCTCTGAGCTTCAGTGCAACATAACCCAGAACCAGAAGGAACCGGCCAAACTGAAACTAAACCCTTTAACACCCAGTTCCCAGAACGTGGAGAACGAGGAGGTTCCTCCCCAGCAGCCACGAGCAAAAACGCTGCTTTCAAAACAGGCCAAGGGGGTCTGGGAACCTCTGGAGTCCTGACAGCTCCCAGGTGGCGATGGTGACTGGAGAAGCCAAGCAGGTGGGTCACGGGGCTGACAACAGCTGTGTGGAGCCTTTCCAATTTCCTTTGCTGACAGGCTGGAGGCATGAGGATAAACTGGACAGCAGCTCACCACCCTGGCTTCAGCAGAGCTTTTGATACTGTCCCAAAGGACGTTTTTAGCTGAAACTGAGCCAGCACAAAACGAGTAATTAAATGACTGAGGGAAAGAAGCGCTTACGGAGTAGTTGTAAACACCAGCAAGAGGGGGGAATAAATTCTCAATCTGAATCAGCTGAGGTTACACAGAATTAACCTTTACCTCACTCTTGCTGTAAGCCTTGCCTCAAGATTATTGTCTCCAAGTGTGTTCAAAGATGGTAATGTGTTTTTTGCAACCAGGAGAAACTCTAATCTGTTTTCTGAGGGCAAGTACTCAACTCTTCTAACTACTGACAGTGGTGTTTCAAGTTTCTCAGTGACCAAGAACAGCAAGACCTGGGGGGGAAAAAATCATATGGAGAAACACTGAAAGTGAACATATAGAAAAGTATCAAATGCATAAATTATGCTACAGTCTTTACATTATAAACATGAAATGCAATTCATAACAGTGCTGAGAAAAATGTTCAAATTTGAAAAGAATCCCAAATTAATTTGAAGCCAAAATATTACTATGGCAGGGAAAGAAAACACAAGACTGTGTTCTTTAATAACTGCAAAAATTCCAAACTGCTCTTAAAGGTATGCTCTAAATACTACCCTAACCTGCTTTAAATACCAGGAACAACAGACATATCGAAAAAATAAATGCTTAAATGAATGCCATTTGCCTCAGCTGTTTTTGAAGACTAAAAACGCAAGTTTGGACTTTTCATGAAGTCCAGACGTGAAGAAAGATCCAGCTGCCATTTGAAACAGTTCAACCCTGCTATGAATCACTGAAGTGAAA
The DNA here is from genome assembly GCA_013399855.1 of Oxyruncus cristatus. Taxonomy (NCBI): domain Eukaryota; kingdom Metazoa; phylum Chordata; class Aves; order Passeriformes; family Cotingidae; genus Oxyruncus; species Oxyruncus cristatus. The sequence continues at coordinate 459,907 of VXAY01002113.1, forward strand.
ACACAAAGTCAAGCAAAGCCTGTGACAGGAGGTTCTGTGCACACGAAGACACCCATCGCATCCCCTCAACACGTGTGAACAAGCCTGGTGTGAGCCACGCAAGGAGTTGACCTACAGAAAGGCCTTCCATGCAAACTTATGGTTTTTGCATGTCACAGGACTCAGAAACCACAGTAAAGAAAGTTATCAGACAGAATTTCAGTTACGCAAATAAATGCAGCAATAAAACTTAAACATTGTGAATTTGCTTTTAAGTGCTTGACTGTTATGTTACTGTTTGCTCTGTACATTTGACACAAAGGTATGATGTACTAAGACTGACAGAAAAAACGTTCATTATTTGTCTTTTTGAAACATTGCTTTCACTATTTTTCCAGTGTCAATGATTAACAGGATAAGGGAAAATTCTTCCATGCAGGACAGGAGCTCCAGCTGCAGAGTCCCCTCTCCCAGAGAGAGAGGTGTTCTCTGGGGCTTTTCAGGATTCCAAGCTACAGGAGGAGTATCCCCTCCTTGTATCTCTTTGAACTGGTGCTTTATGCACTAAACCACTAAAAAGGCGTGGAACAGTTTACAGTCACAATGCACAAGACATCAGGCAGCTACAGCTCTGTTACAAATCAGCCCAAGTGCCTTTGGGCACTGCGTTAGACTCTGGGAGCCTGCTGCTGACACCAACCATCTGCAGCTGGACTAAAACTTAAAAAGTTCCATCAAAGGAACTCAAAACAGGCTTTAACCCGCTTGGCAACACAGAGGGAAGGAGGATACGTTGAAACCAAAGGACAGTTGGAAACAGCAAGACTTCCCAACAGATGCCAGTGCTAACAATGTGTGTCTTACAAGAACTTCTGGGGTCATGGTATGACAGCTACACATAGTTACAATGGAAGGGTGAGCCCATGTCCCACTGGGAACTGGACAGTTCAACCTTAAAGAACCATAAATACAATTTCACAAGAGGCTTCTCATGCTCACCATGGCCTCATTTGCTGCCAACACCATTTGAGACCCAAACTTCACCTCCACAAACAAGGCCATTTACCAGGTGGGTTCTCCCAAACAAGCACCCAACGAGGTGCTACTTTCACTTTGTTTCTCCAATAGGAACGATGGATTTACATTTCCCAGAGGGTTTCACACAGTTAGGACTGGACTCCCAACAAGCTGCAGTACGTGGGAGGATGCACAAACACCCACTGGGGCAGAGAAACCAACTCACTGCTCACCTACAGCAACACAAGGAGCCTTCAAAGATTGGGCATCACTTATTTCTCTGTTAGACGTCAGGAGTCCAAAGAGTGAAGTTTTTGAACAGTTAAAAGTTCTCAGGCTATAAACCAATTTGAATAATCACCTGATCAGCTTCAGGTAACTCTTTAAACTGCATCATGAATAGTTTAAAGGAGCCAGTGGTGTAATTTCTCTTGAGCAAATGCTGCCTTTCAGAGCACACACCCTGCTTTTCCAGAGGCTTGTCATTTGTAAACAACAGTTACATAAGAACCAGAGCACAGAACTTAAATATTTTTAGGATGCTGAGGGTTACAAGTTATTAAAAAAAAACCAAAATAAAATAACTTAACTGGTAAAATTTTTGCTAATGCAAATTGAACTTCGTAACTGGAAAAAAAAAAAAAAGGTAGTGGATTCATCTAACATAGCATACCTAGGGTATTTTAAACACTTTTTACATAGATTTAACTATTATTTGTAGCTATATTTACATACAATAAAATAATTAAAATGAGGTGTATAAGGCTAATGAATATGGAATTTACAAATGGCTTCTGTTTACATCTCATTACACTCTAATCACATTTTCAGACAGCTATCATTTCACTGAGAATCAGTAGTATTGAAGTTCTAGTACATACGCTGTTCTACAAGGAACACCATCAAGCTAAAAACGCTCTCCAAAGAGGATTACAGCTGAAGGTTTTAAAAATACTGACTCTGCCAAGTTTTCAATAAATTACTTTAAAATATAAATAGTTCCTTCACCGTTAATGAAAACATCATTTTACAACCAAACATGAAATGGTTTCATTTTAAAAAAAACCCTAGAAAACACAGTCTACTTTACCCAGTGATCTCACTTCCTGTAAGCACAAAGGAAAAAAGAAAAACCAACCAACCAACCAAACATGGGGGACTAATGACAAAAGCAGCAACATCTAAAGTTCAGCCCAAAGCTCTCAACCTCTCTTACAACCTTGGCTTATGCAGCATAAATTCTCTTCTTATTTGGAAGAGCACCTTCAGTAACTGAACAGGACTAAATGGACATTTTAAACCCCAATTCATCTCTCACCCACTGCAGGCTTAAAATGCCTGCAACAAAAAGAGGAAAAAGGAAGCAGGTTTTTGCTTTTGTTAACCATGAAGATGTTTTCACCTGAGAAGCCTGAACCTGAGAAGCTTCAGATAGGCCAAACTGACAGTCCCTGTGTGTTGTTTATGTGGTCTGAACCTTCAAGCATTAATCTTTTCCTCACCTTATATTCGTAAGGGAAATGTAGGTACCAACAAGGTGCCTTTGACTCCCTAAGAGCCAGGCAGAAAACAAATGCTTCCATGCTTTTTTCACAATCCAATTACACACAGGAAAGCCAGAACCTGCCAACCTCTGCAAACTCAGCTCTCAACCTCCACACTTAAAATGGACACAGTTAACAGACTGATTTACTACTGAGCACTCTCGGGTAATTACGAGCCAAGTCTTTAAAAAATATCCCATATTTGTCAATCATCATTATTTCTTTAAAACCTTTCCCTCTGAACAGCCGAAAAAGGCTGCTCTTTGGCCAAGTTTTCCTCCAAAAAGCCTCCCCAAGAACTGTGATGCTGTTATTTACAAAACCTAGCATTAGTCTCTCACTGGACTGAAGCAGGGTCAAGTCACAGGATCATTCAGTGCAAGTCATGGTACAATTACTCTGAGTTGTATCTTGGACACTCAGGATGTCAGGGGTACTTTATGGCTTACAAAGCCACTGAAAAAGGTCATTCACTGACAGAACATTTCCAGAAACCTTTGGTCCAAAAGCATCTTTTTCTTGCTGACCACCTTCCCAAGAGCTCCCAGGTCCTCCACTCTCTCAGAGAACAGATTAGAAATGCACTGTACAGACAGTTATTTCCCTTGCTCCCAAGCAGAGGTGGCAGCCAGGTGCGGGCTGCTGACAGGAAATCAGCCCACATCCTACTTGGTCTGGTTTTCTGTTCCGGGGAAGAGGGCAGGTGGCAGCAGGTCAGACTCCCAGCTGTTCCCCTTTCCAAGGGTATGAAACATCCACATACTGTACTGTGGATGTGCAGAAGGTCTGATTCCACAGCAAGGAAGGGCTGCAGCATCTGTCCTTTTTGAGCTGTTGGGAGTAACTCACTCCAGCTAGAAAGGCTGGAGAGCACCACTCCCAATCTGAAAGGCAAATCAGTTGTGGTAATTCAGCTGTGAAAGTTTTCAGGAGTGTCAAAGCATGGTTTTTTCCTCAGCTCTAGTTCATTCACAAGCATGAACCTTGTGGCATAAACCTCACTCCAGGTTAGGTGTGTTTTAACGAGCTGAAGTTCCTCGCTGTCTCACGTTGAATCCCATAAAATCCACGTGTCCTCATCCATCTGCTCTGTCCCAAGGTCCTACTCGGACAGGCTGGAAGCGTCGTCGTCCGTCTGTTCCCCCGAGTGGTACAACATCAGTGCATGAGTCTTGTGGGTGATGGTGACCGTGCAGGGCCCCTGGGCCCAGGGCTCTCCATCCACCTGCATCGGCATCTTGGAGCTCTTCAGGATCAGCTGGGATCAAACAGAACAACACACCATCACAGCAGCTCAAAGGAGGCCTGCAAACACCTTCTCCAGGTCCATTTCTAGCCTGGACGGGGAGAAACCAGTACACTCACAGGCCACCAACCACAGCAAGACTGTGAATTATGACATAATTAATTTTTACTATGCAGGAGAAACATCTGCCTCAACTGCCAACTGCAACTTCAGATCTGACAGCTGAGTGACTGAGATTCTGTACTGTGTATTGAAAAACAAATGTAGGGAAGCAGGTTGACAACAGGCACTTACCCTCACTGTATGTGCCTGCCCCAGGCGAACAGGGTTGGCCAGTTTGACCTGGATCTGGGCACAGTGGAAAGAACCGTGAACACCAACAACTTCCAGAAGTCCATCGTCATGTCTGTGAAACAAAAACAGGACACTCTTCCTAGTGATGCTCAGGAGCTCCTGCGTTCCTGTCCAAATATTGCACAGTCCTTTTATGGTTTCCACACAGAGAAGACAAATGTTGTTCTATGAACAGGTTAATCTATTTGTGCCGGACAACAAAGCACACTGAAGAGCAAATAAAGCCATCAAACCCTGCAATTATGGAGCAACACACCAGCTGGCTTCTGGAAATTATGGATACACGACTTTCCAAGGCTCATCGTGCATATTTAAGGCTCACAGTGGACTTTTATTCAATAAACTTGTAAAATCTCCTTTCTTTGCACTCAGTTATTAATCTACGGGAAAATCTTTTAATGGCTTAATTTTTTCAGATTTGGGTAAAGGACCTTGCCCAAGTATTTTCTAGAAAGCCAGGATCATAAGACAGAACTATGAAGTATATTTATATATATGGTTTCTGAAGAAGGAAGTCACAGGAGGGAATAACTAATGTTCCCACCCATTTTTCTCTTTAGTATTGCTCCAGTTTACTCAAGCAGAAAGTTAAAATTGGGACGTGTTTTGTTTTTACTTTCTATTTTAACCTCCATTGAGATGTGTTCTTTTAGATTCTGAAGTGGATCCATCTTCTACTTTTGAAAGGCCACCTTAATTTTTAACAGCCTCCTCAATGCTACTGCTGTCTGTCATGCCAGACATTTTGAAAGAGTCTTTAAAAAGCCCCTTGATGTGTGGGATGCATTTAGTCCACGTCTCTACTCTGAGGAAAATAAACAATGTGAGACAGCTTAGGAATCCTTCTGATCTGCAGGTAAGTCTGGCTACATGAGCACAGTCTACTGGAGGGAATTCCTTACACTACAAGGGCTGTTAAAGGGAAAAAGCAAAGCCAAAAATGGCACTGTGTACCTTGCTAAGGGGTAAGGTTCATCCCCCATTCCTTCCCAGAGCCTGCAGCCACCTCCCCAGTAGCCAATATTCAGCACAATGATGCCTTCCAAATTGGGCAACTCGATCCTCTCACCATCCAACTCTAGCTTTAAAAGACAAACAGAAGTTCATTACTGTGGATCAAATTCAGTACTTCAGTATAAGCTAGTTATTCTCTTTATGCTCTTTTAATAAGCTTCCACTTGAAGAAAAATTGGCCCTGTACAAACAGAATGTGTTTTCTTTCCACACTTTAAAAAAAAAAAACAACTGCTGATTTCACAAGATATCGTGAGCTGTAGTAAACTTCTGTTAGTAAAGAAAAGAAAAATAACTCTCACTTATGTAAGCCTCTGGTGCTAAGGCAAATTTTATCTGAATATCAGTTCTTGAACTCATAGAACTGAGTCACAGCCAGAAAAAAAAAATAGGAACTTTCAATAAGCTCAAAGACAAATTCCATGAAGTAAGCTGCAGATAGCAAAAGGAACATCAAAAATACTCCAGGGCTATACCCTTACACAAATATCACATAGATGTAAAGTGCAAAGCTTCTTTCCTTTTTTCTTCCCCCCCGGATAAGTTTTACACTCCACTGACTATCCAGAGAATAAGCAAGCTAAAAAACTTACCTCAACCTTTTTGTTAAGGTCTTTACATTCTTGTACTAAGCAATCTTTGGTTCCATAAAAAAAATAAACAGCCTACAAAAAAAAAACCCCAAAACAAAACAGGGAGAAAACACTGTTAGAAAAAGACAACACATATGGAGACTATTTGAAATATTCATGTAGTTATGACTCTGCAAACCTTATTTGCACTCAAACTAAAGTTTCCAAATGAGATGGGCTACAACTTGAGTAAGAAACTTACTTTCCACTTGAAAAGGAAACAGGCAATGTCTGAGCAAAAACTGAGCTAACAGCAAGTTCTGTAAGCAGAGCCAAGGCAGTAACACTTGGGAGTGGGCTGGAAATGGGTTTTTTTGTTTGTTTGTTTTTTTTTTTTTAACCCATGGAATCCCCTCCCCAAGAAAAATGGATTCAAACTCTTAAAACTGCATGAAAAGGAAAATAGCCCTAAGCCAAATGAACAACTACAAAGAGGAAATGTCACTTTACCAAACCCACCTTATTGATAATTCTGCTGGAAAACAGAGAGGGAGTCTTCTCACGATGGGCATGGAAATTTAAAGCCATGAGAGCATCAGGTCCTATAGAAAAGTAGTTGTTCATTGTGAATACCTGTAAGACAGAACTTCCAGTTATGGCCTTATTATTAAAGGTTTAAATATTATTATTAGGGTTTAAAATGCAGAGTGTTCAGTGGGAAGTTGGTAAACAGAAAAATACTTTTAGAGGTATTCCATAGAATTCATATTTATGCTTGCAGGCCATACCTTTGGTTTCCTTAAGTTGTAGTATCCTTTGTTTGTTACTTGGACCTTCCATCTGAAAAACAACAGTTGTTACTTAGACTTGTGACAGTTCTCAGTGGAAGGCTGCAGTTAGGAATCTCATAGCTATACTGGGATCAAGTCAAAAGATTAAACTTAGTTAAATTATGAACGAGTTAAGCCCTGCAGAACAATTAAATAAAGACCAAATCTGCACCTCAGTTTTTGTAGTTCCTTCCAGCAACACTTGTGTTTCTTTACATAAAGTGCTCCAGTGGCCCATCAGCAGAGCTACAGCAGCATTGGGTCCTACACATTTTACCTTTTCACTGTCCCTTACCTGTCTAGCTTGATTCCATCTGCCTCCATGACATTCCGTAAGATCTGTTCCACAGGGACTTCTCCAGCGTAACCTGCCCCCCAGCCCAGCGTATTGGACAGGTCATTCCCTGTTCCCAGAGGTAAAATTGCAACTTGTGGGATGTACCGTTCTTGCCCCTAGGATACAAAACCACTGCGTGTCAGCTCCTGCTCCAGCACTCATTGCCTCCATTTCATCCCCCGATGCTCCGATTAGGTAAATACCATCAATCCTGGCAGCAGCCTGTGACACAGAGCAGGGCACCGGGCTGGCACTGTCAGCACAGCAGATGGCACACTGAACTACTTACCACGGGGATAATGTAAAGGAAGGAAACGTTTAAAGCGCTGTGAGAAGGAAAGAGAATATGGAAACAATGCATCATGAATACTGGCCAGAGTACTCCTTCAAAGGAATGGTGCTTCGGATCTGGGAAGTGATACGAACTCAGATGTAACACAGCAGACTGTGAACAACAAGACACCAAATGCTCTTACAGGCTGAGCTGAGGCTGGGTCTAAACAACACATGCACATAATGCCAGTGTTCAACCACACAGACTTATGGGAGGAGAGTCAGTGTCTCACTTTCAGACTGTTACCCACAGATGGAGCAGGTAATTAACACCTCTGCAGAGCACAGCGACAGAAGCAGACACTCAGAACAGCCACCTCAGCAAAGGGCTTGGCTCTCCTCACCACAGCAGGGTGAGCAGTTATTTCAGATGTACTATGGCCTTGGAAATTCAGCTGTGAAAAGCACTTGCAGTGAATTGGCACTGTGGCTACTATTTTTTCAAGCGGAGTTATCAGCCAGGTAACCTGTATTTGAGAGTCAAGATAAATGAAGGGAGCAAATAACCTCCTGCTGATAATAAAAAGGTTTTGCTGATAACCTCAACAGTATTTACCTAACACCAATGACTCAATTTGAGCCAAGAAAAACCCAGATTTCATCAACTCTATTGGCTCTGAGGGACAATATATCAAGTGTCCAAGACCATGTAACCATATACTCATATTCATTAACCTTTATAGCTACTTTATTTCTACTTTATCAGCACACAATAATTCTCAAGATGAGTTTGATTATGCATGAAGTTGTAATAATGGCCTTCAACTACAATATTTCATGTATTAACAAGAAAGCTGCAGTAAAAAAAAGACATTGATATAAGAAGAATAACTTCCTTTTAGCACTAGAAGAAAGTTTATTAGGTAAAGCACTAAAGCCCTGGTAATTATTCTCCATTCTTAATCTTCTCAGGAGTTCTTAGTAGCACCCCATAAACTGGAATTATCTTCCATTCCGAATCAGCAGTAAACATCCAGCTTATTTTTTCCTTCTCTACTTGCTGTTAACAAGTGAGGCTGCAGACAGACAGACTCTTCCGAATATATGATAAGGAGCAGAAGCAAATTACTGCTCTCACTCATGCACTGGCAATATAACCAGTATGGCTGGCAAAATTATGAGGTTATTATAAAAGATTGAGAGTGCTGGGAGAAGCGAGCAGTCAGAGCACATTAGCCAGCAACAGCCATGCCGTTTATGACAAAATAAATCTGTTTAGACAAAGAGGAAACAACAACGCATAAAATATCCTGCAGCTTGTTCTTGGCTTGTTTTACAGAAGAGAACAACTTCAAAAAGTTTTCATATTTTTCCTGAACTACAAGATGCACTTCCCCCACCCCTCCCCAGTATGAATAAGCAATCCTGCAAATATTTCTCTGCAGGCCTGCTCAGGAAGATGAAGACAATAAATGCAGGGAAGAGATTAGGGGTAGCACTTGGGCAGCTCCAAAACTCATTTCACCGTTAAGAGATTTTTTAAATTAAAAGCACAATACCTTTATCTTCATTTCATCGATTGCATCCAGGACCCAGCCCACTGTGCCATCCCCACCACAGACAAGAACCCTGACAGCGTTGCAAGGCAGCAAGGTACAGAGCTGGAGAGCTTTAGCAGGTGCAATTTTGCTTAGATCAAAAACCTGGAAGAAAGGGAAATAAGGAATTCCACAAGTTCACACAACATGACTCAGGATTTGCCTCGTGGAAAAACAACTTCGTGAAGCTCATTCCAATGCAAAACAAAGATCCTCCATTTACAATATCACATTAGCAAACAAGCTGCCTTGACTTCTGTGAGCAGGATTTGGTTTCCCAAATTCACAACAGAGCTCCAGCTGCCTCACCAGGATTAAATGGCATTAATAAACTGAGCTGAGAGAGTCCTCAGAAAAGTCTGTAAATAGAAGCGTGACGATGAATTCTGTAAAGATGAAAGACTTCAGATACAAGTAGTTTTAAAACACTCAGCATACGAAGAGGTTTATTCTTTAAAGCCTCATTGGGATGCATTTAAAACAAACGCACAGTGATTTCTATTAGGCTGTATTCCATGGCTGGGTTTTGAACTTCAAAGGAAGAGTATTAAGGTGCAGCCAGGAAATCCAGGGAACAACTGCCTGCCTTACGTCAACATCCTGTGCCATCCCACAGGGATTTTAAGGGGAAAGCAACTACACAAAGCAGAAACTGTAAACGCTTTTTGGAATTTTTTTTTGGAATTGACATTTCCACAAGTGAGGATGTAAAATACAGGTTTCAAATTAAGAAGATCTACCTACTTCATTTTCTAAAATGTGTACACTGTTTCTAGAGTCAGATACTTCTCATTAGCTTAATGACTGCATTATTACTGTAAATAAAGACATCTGGACTGGTATTAGAATCACAACAAACTTGGGGGTGGGAGGAGCCACTTTTGGTTTCTCTTTATGAAGCTGTTCTTTCTAAAAGAGCAAACTGCATGAAATCGCTTCCTACTGATCTTCCACAAGACCCTGCTGCCATCGTGCAAGCGAAGTGATGTTTATTCTAACTGAAACCTTCATTTTAGGATAGTGGCTTTTCACAGCAAATACCTGAACGGGGTTCAGCAGCATTTTAAATTCTCCCAGTAAAGTTTCGCCCATGTTGTTCCCACTGCGAGTATTTGCCAGTACGATCACTGGCATCCACTGTTTTCTGCTGTAAGGTACCACCTGCAAAAGGTGAAAGTCAGTCAGTCAGTCACACAAATACTGGGCGTCTGAAAGTGCTTCCAGCCTTGCTCCAAAACCCACCCCCTGTAAGTGCTGAAAGGGGGAAGTCACCAGTTAGCCTGAAGTAGTCAAAACAGAAACAAACATTTCTGACACACCACGGCTGAAGATTTTGCAGTGCCCAGGAAAACAAACACTACAATGTTATGAACACAGTAGTTAGAAAAAAAAAAAACAACAAAACATACATATAATCACAAAACATTCAAGAAAAGTAACGCACCCAAATCTCAGTATTTTGGAATAAAAAAATTCACCTGTATGCTTGTGCTTCAACAACCACGTTAGCAAAATGACAAACACCTCTGAATTAGCACTGAAAGTACTTAATATAACTCGGAACATTTACCTGATAGTTATTAACCTGACAATGCACTGAGTTCAAGTTTCAGTGTGTGTTTGTGGGTTTATTTGGTCCAAGAAGCAGGAGGCCCTTACCTTTTCATAATTGGTCTTTTTGTCTTTACGCATCTGGTTGATTGTAGCCAAATAGTAGGGCGGGATAATTAAGTCTTTGAATTCTCCAAATGTACACTCCTCAGTCTTTAAACAATCCACCATGCATTCATCATGCACAGTGTACTGACACCATGCACATCTGGAAGAAAAGACCAAAAAACATGAAAACAACCCTCAAACAACAGGCACGTTGATTTTGCTCATTTATTTTAGACAGACTAACTTTCAGCAAAGTACTTACGTTGGCACACATCATTATAAGTAATATTTAAAGCACATTACAGGGAAAACCATGCATTCCCTGGAAAACTATGTATTGTCCACAGAAAATTACATACATTGCTCATGTGCTTTCAAGTCTAGGGAAGCGTTTGAATTCTGGGGGGGAAAAAAAACCCGACAGTTGTACATTACTTTTGATCTCAGTAAAATATAGGTGCTATAAATATCCTCCTGCATTGTTTGTGATACTAACAGTTACACTGAAAGCCTGTATGAGAACCTGAACTCCTCCCCATCCTTAAAGAGCACAGATAAAACACTGGAGTTCAGTTCAACAAAGTATTACTAGTAACATTAATTGATGCATTTCTTAATATTGGTAATACCCCTTTAAATCTGAAACCTAAAAGGATACACAGCACAGCAGAAGGCTGATGGGATTTCGTTATGCAAAACTGCTGTGTTTTTTGACCTGTTCTAAAAGCTGCCCTGGAAAACAGACTGGAACAAGAGGAAATACCGCAATATCCACTACCAGCCTCCGCAGAATGTTAATCCTCATTTGGTACATCCAAAGCCTTGATTTAAGCAGCTGGGAAAGCTATTTTTGGAGTTTCCCTGACTAATCCAACACACGAGTAGCAATGATACTTGCCCTATACCGTGACTTTCTTTTCCTCTCCTTCCTTCCTCTCCCCTTTGCCTCCAAATTCCTCCCCTTTTCTCCTCTCCTACACACTCTCTCAAGGTTTTGTTTCTGAAAGTAATACTCTTACACTGTAATTCTGCTTACTTACCAAGCAATTAGCCAGTATTACACAAAAGCAAAGCAAGAGCTGGCAGAATATAAGCTTAAAAGAGGACATCCTTTGGGAGGGCTGAAGCAACACACTGTACCCAGGACCTGGGGCACTATCACTGTATTTTGGCACAACATGCCACAGACAACTTTGCAAGCAGCCTTATTAATGACAGTGAAAGCCCATTTAATGGTTCCTAGCACTTTTAAGCACTCTTACCAGAAACTTTTAACAATAGGTCACATTACAGTAGGTTACAAAACTTCCCATTAGCTTTTTTTGAGCATCCCTAAAAATGAACTTGAAACATCTATAGGACAATTGTTTGTTCTATTTACACAGAGCAGATGCCAATTTTGAGATGTGCAAACACACTGTGGTGTTCTGAACTGTGAGCTGTGCCACCCACTACTCAGGCTACTCACTGTACAAATGACAAATGTATCAGAATCTTCTTAATGTCACCCCCTAAAACACAGACTCTCTTGGACACAGAGAGTCTCTTCTATGTAATTACACAGCAGCTTCCCCATCATGCTGGAGTAATGCAATTAAGAGAACGAGTGGACATGAGATGCAATGCCGCACTAATCTTAATCCATGAGTCAAATTACCAAGCATCCATTTTAATTTTAGGCTCTTTGAAGCTGGCTTGGGTTTTTTTTTAACTCTTTCTTATCTGACTACTGCAGGACCTCCTTCGGGGTGATGTCTACCATTAACCCTGCAGAAAATACAACACTGACACGGCACTGTACGCTGTCTTATACAGCCTAAGCCCCCAGTAGTTACCTGTAGTCGCAGAGCTTGGGCTGGGTGCCGCACTGCTGCTTGCACACCACGCAGCAGCTGCAGAGGGGGACGTTGCCCCTGACCCAGTGGTGTGGGATGGAGCTCTGGGCTGCCCCGGCGCCTCTTGTCATGATCTCCTTGCAGACGAAGCGCTGGTCTGCCTTCTTGAGGCAGCGCTCGCTGGCGCGCAGCCCGCAGCAGCCACAGAAGGCTCCGCGCAGCATGTGCTGGGCGCACACGCAGCAGTACGAGGGCTGCCCGAACAGGTCCGTGTAGTGCCAGTCGTGCTTGCTCTTGCGGAAGATGTCCCGTATCAACAGCTGCCGCCGCGACCGCTGGAAGCTGCACCAGGCGGTGATGAGCACGGGCAGCAGCACGGAGAACAGCGTCCAGAGCGCCAGGCGCCAGTCGGCCCCGCCCGGGCCCTCCACCCCCGCGGCTCCCCGCACTACCCCCTCGCTCCGCTCGGGCGGGCGGCGGGGCGAGCCCCGGCACGGCCCCTTCGCTCAGCGAGCCAGCGCGCAGCTTCATGAACCATCCTCTAATCCCTGCCCGCGGCTCGGCACCGACCTGCGCCACATCGGGCGGGGGAGAGGTTTCCCGCGGAGGCTCCTCCGCCGCCCGCCCGGGCCGTGCGCGGGGCCGGGCCGCCCCCGGGGCTGCTCCCGCGGGGACCCCGGTCGCCCCTCGCCCTTCCCT
>VXAY01002113.1:472949-549139 GCA_013399855.1 Oxyruncus cristatus
GGCGCCGCGGGACGCGCGGGCGGCGGAAGCGGAAGGAGCGGCCGAGGGCGGTTGCCAGGAGACGGGCGCCGCCCGCCCCCGGCCTGTCGCGACAGCGGGGATGGCGCCGGGGGGGGGCCTCCGGCACCCGCGACGCTGCGGGACGGGGCGGTTCGGATCCGGCTCCGCCGGGCCCGGGCCCGAAGCGAAGGCCGAGTGACCGCCCTGTTTGTGCCTTGATTGCCCAGCCATAAATGCTCTTCCCCATAATTTCGTTCTCTCGTAGAATCGCGGAATCACCAAGGCTGGAAGAGACCTCTAAGATCATCCAGTCTCACCCGTCCACCAGCACTGCCACTGTAACCCCTAAGCCACCAAACCACATCACCCAGCTCCTCTGCAACACTTCTAGGGATGGTGATTCCACCACCTCCCTGGGCATCCTCTTCCAAGCCTGACCACACAAACTGTGAAAATTTTTTCTAATATCTAATCTGAATCTCCCCTGTCTCAGTTTAAGTCCTCTCACTGCAGGTACAGCAGAAGAGACCAGCTCCCACCACACTACACTCTCCTTCGAGGTGGTTGTGGAGAGCAATGAGGTCTCCCCTGAGTTGTGCCTTTATTGCCCAACATAAATGTTTCCCCCCATAATTTCGTTCTGTCCTCCCTGTTTCCCCTGCAGCAGTTCTAAAAACAGTGGCTGCTATTAGAAGCTATAGGTTTTTGCACTTTCAAAACAGTATCTTGAGCAATGACATAAATCCATATAATATATACAAAAATTTCTTGGGATTTTAGGGTCTTGGGATCTTAAACCACAGGCTGAAAAATGCAAATGCTCTACAGGTGGGCAATACCCAGGTTTCCAAGAAAAGTCCTGTCAGAAAAGCACGTCAGAACAGCCTGAACCCTGAACTGCCCCATCCCCACCTCATGCTTCACTCTGGTCAAGCCCTTGTGCCCACAGCACTCACATTTTTAGCTTTTAGATTTTTATGTCCAACATGGCACTGCCCGGGAGAGCTCCAGACAGTCACATTTCTCAAGGCTGAAACCACCTGTTTGCAGTGACATTTCTTAACCTTCATCCTTACTTCACGCTGTGTTTACTAGTAAGGAAATGCATAATCCTGTTTTCTACTAACTTATCCTGGAAAGAGAGGAATTATGTGAGTTTTCACTTGTATGATTTTATTAATTTGATTAAAAAATCTGCTGCGTTTCTCAGCAGTGATAATTTGCTTTTGCTAGAGTTAAATCCCTTCAGTATGCATTTCTCTGCTGGAGTAAAGTTAGAGACAATCTTTGAAAAAGATTTGCGGCTGCCTTTGAGATTAACATTCTGTAATAGGCAATTGTTTCTTTTAAAAACAATAATATACCTTAGGCACCCAAAACCTTTGCTTGCTGTGCCAAATGTAAGTTGATGTGCTTTATTTTCACAAATTTAAAATACCCAGTGTAACTCCAAAGCCTGAAGTGGAAGAAAAGGTCTTCTATTTTCTTTCCCCCAGGAACAGAGTTATGCTGAGAATGTGTGTGCAGATAATAGACTAATTCAAACCTTCAGACCAGCTGTTTTCAAAATCAAAGTATCACTCAAATTAGAGCATAAACAAACATTTGTGACTGACGTAGTTGCTTCAAATAGGCGAATGCCTTGGTCAGTGTTACTCATTTTGGAACAGACTGAGAGAAAGCAGAATCAAAATGAAGAGGTTTCTTGTGTTTGTGTCCTTCTTGGTCCTGATGACCACTGTCACAGGTAGGAGTTTATATCAACAAACCTGAGTACATATGTAGAGCTGACGGGCATGTAAGTAGTATTAGTTAAACCTTCTATTTTAGTTTTCATTATTCATATCTTTTCATATCTTTCACTTTTAATACTTAACTTTTTACTTTTGATTTTTACTGTTTGATTTTTTACAACCATGCTGTTGTATTTGGTGTTTAACTCTCTGCATCACCACACTGTAGTAACTTGTTGTAAACCCCAAAAGTTTAATTTTACTAGCTTACTATTTTAATCTTATTTTACCAAGGTCCTGCAAGTGGAATGGTCATTGCAATCTCTCCTTTTCAACATCTAACTCATTACTTTGAAAAAGAATCCTATAAAGCAACACAGAAGAGAACAAAGAGCTGGAAGAGTCACTAATGCCAGTGGTTAGATGCTGCTGTTATATTTCCTCTTTTGATAGTAACATAAATATGTAGGCTTTGCTTCCTACTAGTAGAAGCAGAGAAAACACAAGTATAAAAATGGTTTAAAATTCCACTCCTATCTCCTGGAATGCAATGTCCCCTAGGAAGGGGCTGTAATGAAAGAACACTTTGTATACAGACAAAAATCAGGTTTGGAGACACTTCATTTTGCAACTGACAGGTAAAATATTACCTTTTTTAATAATCTCAGAACTAATTTCTGCTTTTCTGTCTTTAGACACGTCACCAATTTTGTCTGAAGAAGAGGCCAAACAGCTTCTGAGAACTCGTCGTGAAAGCAGACCGAGGAAAGCTGGTTTCCCTGACGAGCCAATGAGGGTGATTTGACATTTACTATTAAACCACATTAACTAAAAAAAAAAAAAACCAACACCAAAACCCCCAAAACATTTGTGCTTAGCATTAAGTTTCTATCGTTTTAATTCCAAGCAATATGTTATGAGTGTCACCCTTTTGAGCTGCTGAGTTCTTCCATGGCATGTTAAAAAACCCCTTTACATTCTTGCTGTTGCTGCTCAGAGCGTTCTGTAAGTGCTGAGTATTGCTCAGGAAACGTTCACTTGCAGAACGTGCAGATTATTTATCACAGTTCAAAGACGCCGATCAAATTATCGAGAAGAAAGTGGCTTTTCATTCACAGAAATGTGGATTTCATCAGGTTGTTCCTGAAAAACTAAATAACAGGAAATGTCTTCTGCTTACAGTACATTCTGCACTGCAGGCAGAGAGGAGATGCAGGTGTCAGTGGTCAGTGTGGAGATTGAGGTAGTTCTCAACTAGCTTTTAAAATCACTTATTTTTGAATGCTACAGAGGATATTTTTTTATGATATTATAGGAGTTTTTAGTTGCTAGCTTAATGCAACAGCACTGGGTTTGTGTGTGATATCTACACATATTTATTACTAAACCCTATTACAACAAAAGAAAAAGTAAAAGAATTAAAGGGCCTTCTGTTTTACATGCTATGACAAGATGTAACATATAATTCTGCACTTCTCAAGGGTACTTAAGGTATTTTAAAATTACTGCCTGCTTCTTTCCAAAGTAAATAAACTGAGCTAAAATTACATGGTTCTGAAGAGGCAAACCCCACAGAAGCCAGAAGCACCAACGGATTGGGAGTGTGTGATGAGTGCAAGGGGCTCAGTTTGGCGAGGCACTGAACACCTCTGAACTCTGTAAGACTTAAGGAGCACTAGATACCTTGAGGATTGAGCTCAGACTGTGCCAGGACTGTGGAGACAGCTCCTGGTTTTCCCTTTCCAGTGGCTATTGTACACCAGCCAAAAAGAATCCACCTGGCCGTGCACCACTCTGGATGAACACAGTGTTTGTCAGGTGTGACACCATGACAATCACAGCTGTCACAGGGCTATTGCTCCACACTTGTTAACAGCCTTGTACACTGAGGATTGCACCACAGAGCCAAAACCCACAAGGCTTCGCTGCTGCCCACGACACTCAGGACTGGGTTGGTTTCTAAGCTGTTGTTAAATGAGCCTTGCAGTTTTTGCAAATTAGCAGGAACACAGCTCCCATCTGTGCTCGTGCTTAATATACCACCAGGATTAATGTTATATAGTAAATATAGCACATACTGAACACAAAGTAAATAAAGCAGTAGAACAGTGGGATTGAGGTAAGTCCTGTATTGCAAGAAGTTACAAGCAGACGCATCATTTAGTCTATGGTTTAGTTTTAGGGAGTCCTGTGAGGAGCAGGGAGTTGGATTTGATGATCCTTATGGGTTCCTTCCCACTCCAGACACTCAGTGAGTCTATGATGTTGTGTGGGGAGGGGAGGGAGCCAAGACCAGAGAAGTGTTGTGTCACTGACTCTGCTGCTCTGTCCTCGCCACTCTCCATCCTACTCAGTTAGGAGCAAACGCTTGTTGGGAAATTCCAACCTTATTTTTATTTTTATTTTTTTCTAGACAGCAAAGTTGACCTTCTGTAAGAGAACCCAAACATAAGAGTATTTGTTTTGCTCACTAAATGTCAAGGTTTTCAGTAGAAAAGGAAACATCTTCCGGTAAAAAGCCAATGCTCACTGCCATGTGGAAAATGGAGATTGTCCCTTGTGAGTGAAGCTGCAAGGCTGCTGCATGCCTGTGCACAGTTCTACCACTGGCTCAAGGAGAAAAAACTGATTTTGTATGGATGCTTTGTAGCAGAATGAAATGATTTCTGGGATGAACCCACCTCTGTTCATCTATTTTAAGCAAAAGCTGTTTGTACTAGGCCAGATCATGCTGAGCTGGGGAATGTAATTTGCAATTCTTTGTGACACTCTTTGATTTCCACAGTGCTGTTGGAGTCAAAAACCCACTCAGTTACAGACAGCAAGATATGCCCCCTTTGTTTGTGAAAAAAAATGTAATATATGTTATCAGCATGTTTTAATCGTACTTTGACTGAGATCCCGCTTTTTATAACGCGGCCTCTTCTCAGTCATATAGTTCTGTTCTCTGCCAGTTCCTAATGCAGTCTCTCACCAGGGATTTGGGCCAAGTCTCCCTGTGCTGTGAGGAGAGAAAGCCCAGTAAAAGGCAGGAATCTAATGCTGCCTGCTGGCACCCAGGGCACTCACCCTCTGCTCAGCACAAAGAGCAGGGAGCTGGATGACAGCGGGAATACTTGGCCAGTGCAAAGGGTTTGGGCTACAGCTTCCATTCCAACAGTGCCTGCTGTGCAAAGCAGTGGGGTGTACTTGGAATAAATGTTTCTACTGTTCACAAAGCTTATGAGCCCACATGCTCTGGGACTGGGGCTTTTTAAAAGCAAATTTTGTTCCTGAAGGAGGTCAAGTTTTTGGTACACAGCCCACTTTACTTTGGTAGTTTGTTGCTTAGACCAACCCCCCTCCTTTTAAATTGGTATGGGAAGTTCACATTATTTTATTTATCACAGAAAGACCACTGATGTGTGCTACCCTCCTAGAACTCTTCAGAGTTCTGCCACATGATCCTACAAGGGGTTAATGTTCTTTAATCAGCAGGAATCAATTTTCAGAAGAGGCTACAACAGACCTATCTGTGGGAATCCTCTATGCCCTCAGGACCAACATAGGCTTCTGTGTTGATATGCAAATGAGAAATGTGTATGCAGACTTCCAAATTTATGAATATTGTTGTAAAATTCTTGCTTGACACCGTTACTGATCTGGATGATGATGTAATTCATTAAATATTGCTAGGTTGGGGCAAGCTGACTAGCAACCCTGTTTCACTCTATTTGATTATTTTAAGAGGTAAATTAATTGCTCTTACATAAGCTGTAAAATTCTGCTGGTTCATTGGCCTGACATTAGAATGGAGTGATTACATAATGAAGTTACTTCTTCTTTTCTTTAAATAGGAGTATATGCTTTATCTCCAGCGCTTGGAGCAGAGATCAGAAGAACAATTCCTTGAACACTGGCTGAATCCACATTGTCTCCCACACTGCAACAGGGATCTAGTACATCCCATCTAATGCTTTTGCCTACCCTGCAATTGGTATATATATTTCTTCCACAGTCCATGCTTATTTTATATATATATGTAAAATGTACCTTTGGACATTTTTATGACAGGAGAAGCCTTCCTGCATTCTTCAAAATTTGTCAACTGGCATAAATTTGGATCATCACCACAACAGTGATGCTATATCACTCCCAGTTAACTTTTTAACATAACAGTTGCAGATTTAGCTCCAAGTTTTCAAAAGCTTTTAAGCAGAAGAATACAGAGGTGGTGTCTGTCAGGGCTGATCTGTTTCAAGAGACAGAAAGTTCGTCTGCTTAAGGTTCCAATATTTGTACATATCTAAATACTTTTAAAAATCTGGGTGTTGTGCTAGACTTCAATGGAGTTATGCTAATCCACAACAAGCCAAAGGTCTGAAACTTCTTTAAAAACAAAAACATAAAGTTCTCAAACCTCAGCCTTAGGAGGTAAGTTGGCAGTTTTCAAAAAAATCTCCCAGCTGAGGCACAGCTGAGAGCTGGCTCACTTAGCTACAGGAATTCTTCACAGCAGCTTCTCACAGGCCACTGGGAAGAATTAATGTTAGAAAAGTGCTTAAATGATTTGAAGCCCTTCAGATGTTATTAGCATGGCCAATGCCAGCATGGTTTTTAATTATATTTTGTGGTTTTTTTCTGCAGATCTCATGGGCACATGGATTTATACTATGATTGAGTTAAGGAGGACAAGATTATTCCTCCATTGGCTACGTGCTCATTGTAGAGCTGAACCTCTTTGCACTACTGTGCAGTCCTAGTGATACAGCAAAACTTCCACCCACAAGTGGTTACATATGTTATAGACCACCATGTATTTTCTACCAGTTATGATTGCTTACATGAATAAATGAATCAAGGCTTTCCCCCAGTTTCTGAGGTATAGGCAAGAATAAATCCCTGATTAGTCCTTTAAAGGGCTCAGCTTTAAACTGTCTGAAGCAAGAAGAACTTAGAGGCAGAGGTCCATAGAAAATGGGAGAATATCAACATGAAGAGGCAGCCAGCTTTCTGGACTTTGGAGGAATCCTTAATTACAGATTTCTAGGTTGAATAACAATATTGCATGAAGACATAACATTTACTGAACACTGTGTGTAATCGCCTGATGAGCATTTCATGTATTCTTTCATAATAAAAGCTTGGCTCAATTCCATTTTCAGATGATTTTGTTACCTTAGTCTTCCATACTATTTGCTGACAAAAATCACTGGCAGGGAAGCTCAATATTGTGAAGTACTCAGGAAACATCAGAGGACTTTTTAGGATCAGCAGCTGGGAAGCACTATAGTGCAGGCTAATAATTTTGTAGTTTCTCTGCACAACTATCCCTTTCCTCTAGAATTCTGCCAGGAGGGGTACGTGTATCCAGCCAACCCTTTCCTGCCTGTGTGCCTTTATAACCTGTGCCTTGGAACAGAACATCTGGTACAGTCAGATGGCAAACATATGATATCTGCAAAACAACATGAAAAGTTTCTTGATCATGACTATTATGATCTGTAATGGCAAGAGAATTAGTTATGAATGGACCAAAGAAACTTTCAGAGCTCCTCACTGCAGTTACTCTAAGAGCCTGAGGAAGGGTAGCAAAATAAAACACCATTTTATGAAGATATATAAGGTAATTACTGCTACAGAACTTTTGATAGGCTGGAATGGATCAACAGTCCTTCTACTATACTTTCCTTCCAGTAAGAGACCTCTCCTAGATGACTCCAAGGAAATAATTTAAATCTCAAAGCATCAAAGGCTCGCTTTCCCCTACTGCCAAGATAAATCATAGATTAAATCTGGGAGTGTGAAAAAGGATAATCAGGCTGCTATTGTGGCCTTCATTCATAATAGTCTCAATATACAGATCTAAATTTGCATATCTCTTTGTGTTAAAGTCATTAGGTGAAATCCTGGCTCTGTTTTTACCTGCACAATGAAAAATTCATGCTGAAGCCAATTATGTCAACTTTCACCCTGTGAAAGTCGATTTTCAAGTACTTCTTTGAAATAAAAGAACTCCCACCTGGTTATACTCAGTCATTTGTCAGATAACTGGGAAGGTTAAATAGGAGCTTCTAGGCCAAGCTCAGTAACACTGAGCTAATCCTAAGACAAACATGTGGAATAGGGACTGTTTATTGTTTTAAACTTTGCTTTTCCACATTAGGGCTGAAGGATCTCATATAGGTAAGTCAAAAGAAAAGTTCAGTATTATTAAATCTAATAACAAGGAGAAAACCAGAAACATAGAAAGGTGAAGCACTTCCAGGTCAACAATCCATGTTCTCTCCCAGTTCATAAGGGAAGAAATTATGCTATGGTGTTAATAGTCTTTAGCCCACTCATCCAGTCAATGGGCAAAAGAGCCAACTCATACTTGCACTCAGGTTCAAATCAAAACCATTACCAGTGTTTCTAGAATTCCAGCATTTAAGCTTCTTTACAAAAGCAGAGTCTCTCTTGAAAGTATCTACACTTCTGTTCTAGTTTAGAACTGACCATTGAAGAACCTCCTGGTCCATCAAGGCAAGAAAATCAGCAGACACCACATAGGAAAGTCTGAAACACAGGTAATAAAGGGAGGAAAAAAAAGTGTAAAGAAAAAGAGAGAGAACAGGAATTTTTGAAGTTAAAAATAAAAAATCCCTAGACTGGGTTCTCTGGAATCCTGTGATCATGAAGAACATACTAGGGATACTGCTTTTTAAGATGTCCAGCCTTTCTGACAGATTTAAGGAGCCAAGTCTTCCATTCATACAAATTAATTTAGGCCCTGCAAGTAAAGATAGAAACACCTTTCAGCCTGCCTGAGAGGCAGCCAAAGAAGAGGAGGCCAGCCCAGCCCAGTCTAGCCCAGCCCAGCAGACTTTCCTAAGTTTGCTCACCACTGGCAAACTCTGAACGCTAAAGAGAGAGTGAAGGTGTGAGTGTGTCTGCTTTAGACTATTGCCATGGATGTAGCAGCCCCTAATCCTGCTTATTATGCTCTTCTGCATGTCCAGAACACACACACACAGTGTTTTACATATAATTCAGTGGACTAATAGGAGAACAGGATCTTAGGATCAGGTAGAAATAAATTAGCTCATTTATTATGACTCAGCAGTGAAGAAACTCATACATGATTAGCATAAAAAGTAAACACTGCATAAATATTATACTTAGTTATAGTTACAGAAATGTTGTAATGAAGCTTTGTTCTTCAGTGTGACTTTATTCTCTCAGATCTTTCCTTCAAAGCTGTGCTGGAAACCATCTGAAGTTGAACTAGATTGAGTGTGTTCAAGGATTAATTGCAGGTTTGTTTTTGTCCCCCCCTAAAATCTTGGGGAAAGATGCTGGACTTTCATACATGCATGCACACCATTAGTTTTCCTACTGGGTGAAGATTTATGGTAATCTATATCACATTAAGCAATTAGAATTTGCCTGTGGGAGCCATGAGAGGGCTTAATACAAATGAAATAGGAAGAAGAAGTGTCCTGAAAGTTGTATACTGAAGGTGGGAAAGCTGGAAAAATAGTTGATTTCCAATCACTTTAAAAGAAAAGGATTACAACAGACTTGGGAAAGCCTTTCATCCATGAAAGTGAGAAAGACAACCACTAACTTCAACTTGCTCCATATCCAGTGCCTGCTGCCTTCCCTCAGCTGAGGACCTGCCCACTAGATGCCACTGTTTCTGCACATACTCGGCCTCGCAGCCCCCAGCGACTCAAAACGCCACATCCCTTCTTCTCCCCCTCGCTTTTTTACTCCTTCCCTTAAAATGTTCAGCTCAGATGATAGAAATGAAAAGTCACCTTTAAACCATAAAAAAAAGACCCTCAGCAAATGGCCCATTTTTTCCCCCCTTTTGGATCACGGGCTGCTGCGAATGTGGATGTGAGTGTGGTGTCTGCCTGGCTACCTGGTTGTGTTTCATTATGCCACAGAAAGAAAGGGTTGAGAGTTCCTGCACAGAACATTGCAGTGGCTTGTGACTTTTTACTGTTTGCCATTCAAATGCAGATCCTAAGAAAGGATTTTGTGTGTTTGCAGAAGCTCTTCCCTCTCAGGGCAGGTCCCATTTGATCTATATTCAGCCACCCCAAATGTAAGCTGCAGATTAACACATCGGTAGAAGCATCACTCTTCAAGGCATCACGTTCTCTTCCTACATTTATTATCTTTACCAGCATGGGGGACTGTGTTTTAGGTGCTGTACAAACCTGTCCTGAAAAGGCAGACTGTGCTCAGGGCCTGAAATGCAGTGCCCCTCCATAAAGAGCAAATAAATAATATATTATCAACTCTAATTTAAACACACAACAATTCAATGAAAGAACACAAAGGCTGGAATTTTGGAAATCATCGACTTCTTCAGCAAGGCCAAGACCAAAAGGTCTGATCACAGACAGACAAATAGGACATGAAGTAGTTACCCTAATGCCACTAAGCACTTTGGCAGTTCAAATAATTGGCTGTTTCTACCAGACTGCCTTACCTTGCAGGACAACATGCACCAGAAGTATTAATTTACTAAGACTGGAATTTCCAGGAAGCTCACTGAAAGAAGGTCAATCACTTGCTTCATTTGAAATTCACCTTCGTAGTGGTGAAGGTAATGGAAAAGACAACACTAAACTTACCAGTTTGCCATTCAGGTGGTTCAGTATTTGCCTGCTTTCTCAGGGAGGCTGAGCAGGTGAGCCTATTCTTCCACCCACAACAGCTGGAGCATTTCTGAAATGTGAACATGAAATATAGTTAGAAAGCAAATGCCTATAACCATCTGAAAGGAAATGATGGAATAATATATATGGAAATGTTTCCCTGCAGTACTCTAGGACTTTTTTTTTTTTTTTTTTGCAATAGTTCCAGCCTTGTTTCAACTGTCAGAACGTTGTTTTGAATGAAGACTTCTGTTCCTGTCAGTGAATGAATGCATAAGTAACTTCTGAAGCAGTGGAGTGAAATTGGATGGATTGAATGTGATCACTGCAGCAGGAACCTAGTTTAGTTTCTCAGTAAAAACTTATTTTTTAATGACTAAAGAGATCAGAGTGGGCTTTAGAAGGTTATCTGAGCCTTTTATGGTCTACAAAGAGTAGAAAACCTTGTGAGAACTATGTGTCTTGAGACTTCTGGTATGTGATTAGAAATGCTGAGTGATTTGTCTCCTATCTGGCATTTTAATCCTTTTTCAGGTCTGGGGGCAAAGCTGTGTACCAAAAGGAAAAACAGTAAAGAGCAGAAAAGGTTCAATGAACTCTGAGCCAATAAAACTACCCTTATTCTATCAAAGCAGTGTGGTCAGCCCAGCGTAGGCTCAACATGAAACCAAAAGTTTGGAGCCCTACGATTATTCCAAAGCTCAAGCTCATCTTGGTACTTCCTGTCTGTTTTTTTTTTAAGAGATCATCAGCTGAAGTGCATTTTTTTTCCAGTTTGTGGGCATTTGGGACTAGGTAACATCTCTCCATATAACACAAGCATCATGCACAAACATTTATTAAACTGAGCGAGCTGACCTTCAACAGAGGAGATTTCAGACCAAAGTGAGGCAGAACATTGCTTCATTTTGTATTTATCAGAATAAACAGCAACTATTGAATGACCTCAACAAACGAATTCAGCAAAATGCTTCAGATGTTCAGAATGTACCTGGCTCAGAGGTTTGCTCCTGAACTCTTTGGTGTGACTCTGAATATGAGCCTGCAGTGTCTATAAAACCAAGACCAGGATCCAGTCCACAAAATGCCTGGATTACCAAACTCACAGCACTTCTGCTGGCCAGACATCAACAGAGCTCAGTATTCCACTTAATGCAATCAGGATGGATTTCGATATACTTCCCATACCCTGCATAGGATTAGTTTCAGCATCAGTGATAAACGCCAATGCTTCTATTATCAAAACATGGATTATGAGCACGTAAGTAATTAGCAGAGCACTTTTTCTTTTTTCCTCTGGCAAAGACTCTGATCAGGGTTCTGGGGAAAAAAAAACAGTACAAAAGAAAGAGCAACACTGAGTGACAGCCCCAGGAAGAGCCACAAAAAGGGTTTTGTGCTCAATTTATTGGTGCCACGGAATGCACAGGAACAGCACCAGGCTCTCGTTATCTGTAGGGAACAGAACACTCCAGCAAACAGGGTCAGGCTGTTTCTGCAATCATGGAAGAATACTGGTACAATAAATTTATGGGTCCAATGGAAGCCTCTTTAATTTACTGGGAAATGATGAGGCATCTGAGGCCAAACTGTATCAAATCTACTCCTTTATGCCTCAGTTACAAGCCATTGAATATTTACTCGGAGGCTGTGGATGTAATTGTCATTTGTGGACCATCCCAACCCTTCAAAGGGTCCTACCCAGAGTAGGGTGTGTTGGATTCCTCACCTGGCTAAAAATGAAACTACAGTGACTTAAAATAAAATAAATCTTTTCAAATGTTATGTTCCCAAAGCAGATTCTTCCCGGGAGCAACTGACAGGGACGGATCAAGGTTGAACTGCTACTGGTCACCTCCCAGAGTCCCGAGGAGGAACCAGAATCTCGTCTTCCACTTGGGAAACGTGATTCCAGCATCCCTGGATACAAAGGAAAACCTGACATATGAATTGTGCATAGCAGATCTTGCCTGTGCCTTTAGGGAGGGAGCAGTTCTAAGACACCTGACATCCTTTTTTCTTCCCAGTTCTGACATTTATTGGCCATCCTGAGGGCCAGGGTGAAGCCTGAGCACGGGACACTATGGTGGGCCATAGCTTTGCTTTCATGTAGGCCTGCAAACCATTCACCTTCTTTTTTTTTGTAATTTCCTAATTGTGAAAACCATGGCTTTAGGCAACAAAC
Source organism: Oxyruncus cristatus (assembly GCA_013399855.1). Taxonomy (NCBI): domain Eukaryota; kingdom Metazoa; phylum Chordata; class Aves; order Passeriformes; family Cotingidae; genus Oxyruncus; species Oxyruncus cristatus. The sequence goes on from VXAY01002113.1 coordinate 485,501, forward strand.
TCATTTATTAGCAAAAGCAAACCAAAAAAATGCACTAGATTTGTGTCTGCATTTATTTTCTTGTGTGTATATATTTACAGATACTTGAATGTGCTCTAAGTGATAGAAATTAAGCTTATGTTTCAACAGTGGATGGATCTGAATTGCATTTCAGCATTCCAGCTGCAGAAATTAGGGGTTTCAAGAACGTTCTCTGCCCAGAATAATTTATTTTTAAGTACTCAATATTTGAGTGCATTTCAGTGATACACAAAGTTTTGCTAAGATCTATAGCACCAGAGGAGGCTTGGGTGGTGGGTTGTTAATATTTGGTATTTTATATAAGAGTCAGCAGAAAAAAAACTCCCCTTCTTCTCCATTTACCATTTGATGCTTTAGAGGCGCTCAGGGAAAGAGAGAAAAATGCCTTTATTTCACATTGCACAGCTGTTGCACTGCTCGAGAAAAACTGTTCAAATATTAATATGGCTTTGGGGCTAAAAGCATTTCTTAAGGGACACTTCAATGCAGTGGGTTTCAGCCAAGTGAACAATCGCAAAAATAGAGTCAAAATCCCTCCAGCTGATGGAAAGCCAATTTATTTATTTATTGGTGCAGGCCTACGGAACTTGTTTTGTGTGATTGTAGCAGTTTCCAGTGCAGCCTCAGCACAGATTTGTTCATGGATGCCATAGATCATGACCTCTGCAGTCAGACAAATCTTCCTTTTCTCACCCCAGGCTCTCAGTGTGAACTGGACTGTCTCAGGTCTTCTCCACACCAGTTTTAGTAAGCTGAGGGGAGTTCTGTGCAGTTTGGGGGGCTTTTATCAGCTGCACAGCCTCCTCCAGAGCTCTGGTTAAACCACCCAGGGAGGTCCAAGCTTTCTTACCCAGCATTACCAATGTGTCCAAGGGCGTATTTGTGGTTGTCTCATGTAGCTCTGCCGTGGACCAGCCTGTGTCCTCAGCATTCCAGCTGCACCTGGAGCTGACTCACCCCAAAGGGACTCACAGAGTTTCATCCCACCCGGGGGAAAAAAGAGGAATTCCCTCAAACAAACCAGTCTGACAGTGGATTTCAAAGAGAGCCCTGAACAGAGCGCAGTGCGTTAACTTTGGCTGGGCTCCATCCCAAGGAGATTCGTTCTGGCACGGATCATGCACTGACTGGACTAAGGGCTGCAGCATTATTTACACCTGCTGATTCATCTGCAGTTCTGCTTTGGAAGGGGATCATCCCACCTGATCTGAAATTCACGGCTGCCCAGGGGTAGGAGGATGCTACTTCCATCAATTCACTTGCCCATCCATTCCCTATTTACCAGGGATGACAAATGTTCAAGCCACTTAGGGAATTTATTCCCAAGCTTTCAATTCTGCTCCATGTGCATTGACCTCTTTGCTGCTGAAGCCACAAGCCACGCTCTGTCCTGAGCAGGTCTGAAGTGAACAGCAGGACACTCACGTGCCCAGAACAACCCAACTGAGCAGAGGGAGAAGTGGATTCCAGCTCTGGGCTGCACACAGTAAATCACCAGCACAGAGAGAGAAGCACAGGGGCAACAGAAATACTGAAATGTGCTTTTTGAGAACACGACTCCTTAAACAAGACAAGAAAATATATGAAATGACAGCAAGGTCACTTCTTCCTCAACTGTTGCTCCAGTTTAAGCCCACACATGTGTCTCATTTATTTTCACCCATACTCTTCTGCTATCTCTATCCTGCAAGAGATGGATACAGGACATTATCAGTGGAGAAGGACTACAAAAGATGGCAGGCTTCTATTACCCTAAGCACTTTTTGGTAGCTTCCTTTTATTTTTGGAACTCAGTTACAGAAGTGCCTGATGTCCCCCCTGTTAAAACTCAACCCCTGTGATGGCACTCAGCGTGCAAACATCCCCCCACATAATGTATTTTATGTAGCCAAACCCACTAACTTTGGGCTGCAAAGGCTGTGTTCACCCCGTTGGGGACAGAGCAGACGAGATGTTGCAAGCAGTTGTAGTGGTTACTGAAAATCAGGGAGATCAGCATTTACCACAACATTATCATTCAGACATTGTTCACTTCATTTGCCTCCTGAGCAGAGTTTACTGCCTCCAAACCTCCCCTCCTGGTCTCAGTTGCTATCACACAGACAATGCATGTCACTGCCCACACTGATTGGTATTAGGCTGGGGTACTTAGGAACTATAAATACATCACCTCGACTGTCCTAAAATTTTTAGGGTGGGATAATGAACTGCACTCTCTGAGGAAACCTGTAAATAAAGTAGTTTAATTATTTTTTGTGTGCATTCAGCTGAAAAGCTCTGTAACTATATATTATGCTTTATTAAGAGCCACGCTTTCAATAGAAGCTCATGCTAAAATCGGAGATTTAATGCTTCCAGAAATGCAAGCTCACCTTAAGAAACTCTGCACTGCTCAGCTAATGGGGCAGCCTCCTCAAACCCAGGAATAAGGCAGTCTGCATGGATGTGGGCATGGAAAATTGCTCCAGATTTTATATGAGGAAAATAGAATCCACTATTCTAAAGGGAGTATCATAAAGTTTGATGTGCCTATTTCAAAAGCATTTGGAACAGATATTCCCTCTCTGACCAGACAGAAATGTCTTTGCTTCCAGCTCTAATGCCAACTCCAGGGAAAACTAAAAAAAAAGAAATGCACTTTCTGGCATTTTTTAGCACATGGGGCAAAGCTGGAAGGAGCCCAAGTGGGAAGAAAGCTGAGGGGGGTGTGATGGGAGGGAGCTGGGGCTGGAACAGCAGACTTTGGGCTGTGTTTTGATTGAATCAGGTGAGGCCAACAGGGACAAACACTGGGCTGGTTTCCGAGAGCCCCGTCTGTGCTCTGTGTGGAAACTGTCCCAGCTTTGCTCTTTGATCCTTCAGCTTAATTCAATCCAGGGGCAAATCAGAGTGAAACTGGGTGTGTGGAGGTGCAGGTGTGCACGTACTTTGGGGGGATGGAGACAATGGGCAATCGGTGCTGTCCCTCTTCCCAGCACGTATCATCCCTGAGCCAGCTCCCACTCCTGTCACACCTTGCCAGGGCCCAGGTCTGACAATCAGAGGGACTTTTTTATCAAACCCAAGAGCTTATGGAAGCAGAGGTTTCAGTTACAAGAGCTGATCTTTGGGATGCCTGATTCTCTCGAGATGTTGCAGACTCACAGGCTGGCTCCAAGGAGCTGCACACTGCAGCCACCCATGGACCTGCTTGCTCTGGGGTTGCCCAGCACTGGCAGTCAGGCAGCCCGTCCCTCAGGCTGTCAGTCTGTCTGTCAGTCCAGCAGCATTGCCTGCTTGCCTCAGAACAGTGTCAAGTCATCACATCAAGGGATGGCTGCAGCCCTGCCTGGCTTGTGTCACTACAGAAGCTGAATCACTGAGCCAAGATCTGTTCAAACTTACAGATGAACCCAAAGCAAGTTTCAGGCCAACCCAAACCTGCCCCTGGGACAAACGTGTCCACAGTGAGACTGTGCTTGACCCAGAGAAGCCCAGGGCAGCATAAAGTGCTTCTTCCTGCTGTGCTCTGAGGAAACCCTGACCCGCAGTGGTGGTGCCTCAGGGATTACTGTTGGCTCAGTCCTCTCACACTGATCCAGAGCTATTGTCCTGTGCTGACTGAGAAGGATTCTTCCCATCTCCTAAGAGGGAGACTGAAGACACCAAGGGTGTGCCTTCCCACTGCCCTTGGTCACCAACAGGAGGTTACCCCTCTGCTGAAGCCCTGAACCATGGTCCAAGGGTTCCCAAGAAAAGACCTACAAAAATAGATGGCACAGCAATCACTGCTTTAGGCCATATCATGAAAAATGAGACCCCAACACAGATTCTGTCAAAATAGAAATTGCTTTTTCCTGTCCCTAAACTGAGGCTCTCAGGATTATATACAAATGCCAGAGGGCTGCTGCAAAGAAAACCCAGAACACTGAGTTTGTTGGCCTTTTTTCCCTAGTGGAGAAGTCTACGGTGTGTTCTTCAGCATCACTCCACTGCAGGAACTGGGAACTGTGCTTAAAAGAAAAGTGGCTATTTTAAACTAATTGAATTTTTAGTTGTGTCTCATGTACTGTGTCCACTTAGCTCCACTGCCTGTGTGCATCCTTCTTTTGCTTTGATATATGGCAGCGATACAGAAATGCTGCATTGTGGGGTGGGAAGTGGCTCGGTGGAGGAGGATATAAACCAGATGTGCAAAGTATCCAGTGTGCACTCAACGTACCTCCTGTGACCTGCCTGGAGATGATACAACTACAATCAGTTTGTGAGACAAAGAAATAGAAATTAGCTCCAAGGGCAGAGAGGAAATAAAACAGACTAGAGCAATTCAGAGAATCAGAAATCATTTCAAGCTACCGATAAAAAAAATTTAAAAAAAAAAAAAAGAAAATGTGAGGAAGAGGACATTTTTTTTCTGAAAATTTGTAAAATAAAAAAAAGCTAAGAATCTTTCCCTTGTGTTTTGACTAAAACCTTGAAGACAATTCTCTGCAGAAAACTTCAGTTTGTTTTGTAGAATCCCTTGTTAAATTACGTATGATTTATCTGAGAGCACAGTTACATAAAGCTGCAAGTCTTATTGTCATCTTCTGTTTTACTCTAACAGTGCAAGTATTTCTCATCAGACCAGATTTTATTAGAATGGCAGAAGATGGCAAGTCCTACCAAGCTGATTTTGGAGGTTCCACCTAAAAATAAATCCGTGTTTCAGGAAAATTTTTTTCTCCAAGAAGGGATTTTAAATTGAATGGTCAGACCCTCATTTGTTACAAGCTTGGACAGTCACTGACTCCATGGATATCACCACATATGGGCCTCCACTGTGGCAGGGGCAAAACTATAACACATCTATCTGTGTTTACACCCAAATCCTTCTACCCTTTGGAATGGGCTGATTTGGGGGATAAAATATCACAGACTCTCACCACTTATGATTTAAACAGTGGAAGAGGATGAAACTTGTGGAGTTTAAGCTGTTTTGCACCAGACAACTGGATTAAGGTGCAACCAACCAGCACTAATGACCATCAGCTCTGGGATAAAACTGAAACAAGGACAGACAAATACAAAACACGGACCTGGGAGATTTTGTGACTTTCCAGGATGATCCTACACTTTTTTCTTGTTCTGATGCTTCCCTTTGCTTGTGCATTCTGGTGTCAAGTCTTGTGCGAATGTGCTGCACACGTGGGATTTTTACACCACAGTGAAGAAAAAGCCAGAGGTGCTACACAAGTTCCCACTGCCGTGGGTTGGAACCTGCCCAGCCCGAGCAGCGGGCACGGAATTTCTCCCCCGTGGCAGAGTTTGGGAGCAGGAGTTTTCCCTTTCTTCTCTTACCTTGGCTGCTGGTGTGGCAGGTCCCAGCAGTGGCCTCCCCGTTCCCATACAGCCGGGTGGGGAAGGGGTGGGCTGGGAAGGGGAGCTGAGGAATTTCGGTTTGGCACCCCTCGCACGCCCAGGCAGCCAGGCGGGAACGCAGCCGGAGCCAAGCACAATGTAACACGGATTGCTTCTTTTGGAAGGGAGGAAACCCAGGAGCCACAACTGAAGCACTGCTTTGCTCTTGGGATAACTCAACTGTATACTGTGTGTTTGCCCCTAAGCCCAACAGAACTAGGACAATATTTCACTGAACTGGGGAATGATCTTTGGGCTGTGTCTCAGAACTGAAATGTTCATTGTTTAGATAATTTGGAAAAATACCTTGTTTTCCTTTGGTTGACTGGCCTCTGGAAAAGTTTAGGATGGCATGCACATTGTGGTAAAAAGGGAAAAAAAAAAGAGAACAAATAAGAAATTTGAATTAATTTGACATGCTGGGAGTAGGGCTGTTGAGGGATTGTAGAAATTACAAACAGAAGAAGAAGGCAACACAGATAACTGTTTACTGCTAAAGAGATGGATTCCCAGGACAGAGAGTGCCTGCAAACCTCATAGCCAGTGGCTACTGAGAAATGGGAAGGGGCTTATGAGAAAGACAAAGAGGAGTTGCCAAGGAATGTGAGAAGTTCACAGCCTAGCCTGGATAGTTTCAGTTGTGTGGGTTGGATGCTGCCAGTCTAATCAGGCCATCATTCAATGGCTGCTGCTGAAGAAGTGGTGCTTCCATTCCCTCTTCCCCCAGACACCCATTTCTTATGCCAGCACAAGCATTCATGTAACTGTGCTACCCTAGGAAACCCACTTAAATGAAAGGAAAAAACCCCAAAACATACAACTAATTGATTTGATATTCAGCTGGATCATTCTGTGGTCCAATGTGTTGCACAGCCAGAGAGACCCTGGTGCCAGACAAGAGTGGGTGAAAAAAGTGACAGGGTGCAGAGGAAGAGGGGGGAGAGGAGTGGAACAACCCCTTTCAGCAGCAGCCAGATTTATGCCAGATTAAAGTCCCTGTGTAACCACAACCTCTTTGAGGAGCCCCCTTAATTTCATTTTGGGCATGTGAAGAATCAGCTATTACTCCTAGCGAGTTAAGAGCAGCACAAGCAGGCTTTTATCATCCCACTGTCTCACATTTGCTGAACTTGTGATGTGCTCTGTGCTCTACCAGAATTTCTGGGAGGATCTGTGGCAATTATAGGGAAACCCACCTAGGGACAGTATCATTCCAGTGTAAGAAGGCTGGTATGTGTGCAGCTACTTTAGCAGCTCTGTCTGCTGTGAAAGCAAATGAACTCAGGAGCAGACAAGAACTGATATGTGAAGTTAGAGTATAAATCTGGCTGCATAAATTAAAAGGACGGGAATGCAATGGATTTTGAATAGGTTCTTTCACATGATAGTGTTCTCCTGGAATCAGAAAGCAGACACTGCAGCAGAAAAGCTTTACAGTGTTCTGAAATAAATATTAGTATTTCTCCTAGCACAGAGGAGTTTAAATGAAGTGGCAAATCAAAACATGCATGTGTATGCATATACATTAGTTACAGATAGAAAACAGGGACTGCAGTGCGAAGGGGTTGATATGGAATATGGACTGATACAGAATAGGGACAAAATATTGACTGTGTGTTGCAAGTTTTCTGCTTTCCTTAAGGTATCTTCTTTCTGGGTTAGAACTGAAGGTCAGAACTTCCAACTTGGAATTTCAGCTTCCTTGAGCCATTCCCACTATGGAAAGAGCCATGAAATTGTGGGCCAATGCTGCCCTGAATCAGCTGAGAGGCTGCAATGAAAGGCCCAAGGGAAGAGTCGAGCTCTTCCAATACTCTGCTCTCACAATGCAGAAAATATCTTAGCAGAAATCACAGAAGCAGAAAAAAAATCAGGATATGCTGAGATTCAAGGTCTCCTACAGGGTGGCCAAGGAGCAGCATAATGTTATTTTAGCTCACTGTAATAATGACAGCAATTCCAGTGCTGGTGATAATTATTCCATGTCTGGTCCTCAGTTGACTCAGGGCTATTTATAAAATTACCCTCCATGTGCCACTGTGACAGTGGCCATGTCCCAGAGTGTTTATAGGGTACATTACTTGTTACAATTTTCTTAAATATTTTATTAGGATGTGTATAGTTTATCTGCAAGTTTCATGAAATGATTTAGCTTTTCCAATAATCTGCTGTAATTCCCGGTTTTAATTTTGTAGGTGTTAATTTGATATCGAACAACTGAATATTTTAAGCTTCAGTTGTCCTACTAGTCTAATTTCAGTGATAACTCTTCTTGAGTTTGTTCTTTCACATTTATGGGTTTCAATATATTTATGAACATTCTGAATTGTTTTTCTTTCAAAAATAGCATAGAACAAAAGCACTGAAAAAACTAGAAAAAAAATCGGTTTCCTTGTTAAAACTGAATGAAGGAAGCATGTACCACTGAAGTGGTACCTCTAATTCCCTGTAAACTCAATGTTTATTATGACATCGGGGGAAAGGACATTTCTGGTGCTCACAGGGTTTGATTACAGCTGGTTTTCAGCCAAGCAATTACATCTGAAACATTCCCAATGTCCTCTGGGAAGCTGCCCTCTCTCAGCTGGCCAGTTCTGCTCTGACTTGCCTGATCCAGAGCCTGCTGAGGTTGATTTCCAGTCCTTTGACTCAGACCCACTATCCACGTCTCCTGATCTTCTGTGACACTGGAAATTATTCACCCTCCAACTGTCTTATGAAATTTCAGCTGGCCTTGGCTCCTGGCCTGCTCCAATGGTTGCCTTGTCAGGATGCTTATTTACCCTTCACCAAAACACCAGAAGTAGTTTAAAACCCCAAAACATTCCAGTTGGGAGTTTCATGCAAAACATTCAAACAGTCTAAATGAAAATAATGGTTTAAAAGAAAACTGCAGAACTCTGCTGCAAATCTTGTGTCTCTGCCATCAGAAAAGGATACAGCTAATCATTTGATTCAAAACAAAACATGCAGTCTTCCTACATGCCCTCCCCGATCAGACCACCAAAGCACTTAGCATCTCTTCTGCTCACCAAATATTTTTATGATTTTCCACAAGAAACAGCCAGGCCAACTGCTAATAGCCACTCTGAGAGGATGGGAGTACATCATGTCTCCAGACATCATGAAAATAAAATAAATCACTACAGGAACAAAATTTTATATGGCTTGTTTTTTAAATTATGTTTTGCCATAAGGAAATGATGAATAGAAGCATGAACCAAACTAAGGAGAAAAAAAGCTACTCTTGCCTAGACCTTGGAGCGCTGTTATTATCAGAAAAAAAATCAGCAATCTTCAGAAGCAGCCAAGAGGTTTAAGAGCATCAGCCACAATCTTTAGAAACCCTTTCCCTTTAAGATCAGAATGTCAACATTAGAGACTGTTTCTATACCAATAAATAACGTGCACAAATTTAACAATGAGGGCACTTAATCACTCTGGTATCTTATCTAGGGACGAACAAGATTCCTGTTACTTACAGCCTTTAAATCAAGACTTGGCACAGGTCTGTGTGTCACACTGGGATGTAAAGCAGAGACAGGAGCCCTGTTTGGAAACCACCGAGCTCATGGAGCAACAGGAGTCCAGCAGGAGAGAGGCAGAGTAGTGCTGGAAGGGCAAATGATCGCACTCTGAGTTCAGCTAGACTGCTCTCTGTGCCCACCAGCTTATTTGAAATTACCCTATGTATCTTTACCCTGTGGTGTAGGTATATTGTGGTTAACTTTTATACAAAGTGTTAAAGGTCAGACAGAATTTATGGACTCCACGGAGACATCACTGGATTGATGCTCACGGCCTGCTAGACAGTCCCTCTCTGAAGCCCATGCAGATAAAATAAAACCACTTTCAGAGATAATCCCTTTAACAGATCACCCAGCATTATGGATAAAGTATTTCTTCCTCTGGGATTGTCTGGCTCTGGCCCTCTCTGACTCCCTATCCTTGTTTGTGAAGCTTGGACTATGTGGGGAGTCGAGTAGTGGGACCGGACTGTTGTCGACATTCCCACAGAAGCAGCTTGGAAACCAGTGAGATGCACCAACACCAGCGTCTGATGCCTTATTGCCCTTCCATCCGAACCAGGGAGACAACCACTATGAGAAAATTCCCACCCCTCAGGTCAGAATCAACTCCATCAGTATCTGTTTCTATTATTAAACCCTGGATATCCCCCCCAGCGCTCTCAGTTCCCAACGCTTGTCCTTGGCTCCCCTCACAACCCTGCCTGGCCAGCATTCCTGCCTCTGCTGCGAGGGGCTGAGCCCAGGGATTGTGCCCTGCTGGCACAGCAAGCGTGGCTGAGCGGCAACATTTCAATCCCACTTTGTGCTTTGCCACCAGAAAGCCAGGCACACACTCCGAAACGCTGCCCCTGCAGTACCACAGTGTCTTCTATAAGAAAACATGGATTTCTGCCACCAGACAGACACAGAAACTAGTAAGCTATTCCCTGCATTCTTCTATCCCCCTGGGCACCCTGTGTAAGGGAAGCCATTGATGCTTGCCATCAGATAGACACACAGACTAGTAATAAAATACCCATGATTCACTGCATTTTTATTCCTTGGGGTGCTTCTGAAGAGGGAGCTACTGATTTCTTACTTATGTTTAAATGATTTGTGAAGGGAAAAAAAAAAATCTTCTATTTTACAGCCTGTACGTTTAGCCATAAGGGAAACTGTTTTCTGTGAGTTCTGTATTTTTTTTTCATAGATAGCCTTCCTCTAATGACTTATCTTTGCTTTGGTTGCTTTTTAGGAAGGTGAAGTTCTCCCTAATCCTTTAATTTTAATCAGTTCAAAGTTGTTATCTATTGGGTGAAACATCAGACCCTCTCAGTTTCTGCATTTACTTATTTCAGTGTGAGATTTTCCAGCTTGAAGAACATGACATTTAATGCCTCATCATTCCCAACACAGCAGCCCCCTCCCTAATACAAGAAATTCTGAGCCAGTGCCCTACCCTAAGGATTGTGTGAAAGGCAAAAAAAAGGCGAAGAGAAGCAGAGCTGCCAAGGAGTTTTCCCAAAAGTCACACAGCAAATCAGTTCTCTGTATTTCCGTGTCACTGGACACGCTGCCTCTCAGCCCCTGCCTGGCACCTGGATCAAGCAAAGCCCAGCACACGTGGATGGGAATCCTCAGGGGAAGAACAGCCAGGATCTCCTCGACCTCCCAGCCCTGTGCTAGGGGAGGCCACAACGGTCCTCCTTGTTCTTTGGGATGGGTTTGGACACCGGGGAGATAGGCACAGCACAGCAACTGAAATAAAGACAGAGGTCTCCACATTCAGCCAGCGAGGGGAATCCAATCCCCAAGACAGACTGGAGCCACATCATTGCCTAACGCTCTAGAAAGCAGAACATCCCCTTGAACTCCCAGGCAGGGCCCTCGCCACAGGGTGTATTTTGAGAGTGGTGTGAACATGGCCCTTCTTCCCCGTTTCCTTTCCCTATTAGTCACACTTAGCCTTGCTCCACTTTCTGCCTCTGCAAGCCCAGTGCAAGCGCTGTGTTGGGTCGGGGAGAAAGCAAGCACAGCATTTTCATGGGCAAAGATCCACAGCTCAAAACCACCTAATAATACGTCTCAGTTCCTCCTGACTTGGTAGTGTCTGCGTTGGAGAGGCCAAGGTTTGGAAGAGAAGGAATTGGCCAGGACAAAAGTGCATTGGCAGAGTTCTGTGGAGGCACTCACACAAATCCTGCCCTCACTACAGCTGGATCCACCCAGTGCTTTCATCATGACCAGATTTGGGAATCTTTTTTTTTTAAAAGCAAACAATCAATGAGGGGAGAAAAAAAAAAAAATGAAGTAACTGCTTAGCCTGAAGCTTGTTGCTACTCAAAGACTTCCCACACTGTGCTGAATGAAACTGGGAAGGGTTCTCTTTTGGGGTTCACTTCGCACCCAAGCTTAGGTGAGCTCCTGAAGTTGGTTGGGCCAAATAAGCAGAGTTTAGGGCTGGGAGATAGGTTGGTTCTGAATGTTTCTCAGGGAAAGGTTGCAAGAGAGGCCTTCAGGAAGCCCAGTGGGAAATAAAGCTCTTGCTCACATAGGAAAGTCCTTTTAAACTTCAGCAGTGCGTGGTAGCTGGCAGGTCCAGCAAGGACCTGCACATGTGGATCTTGCTTTCCACTTCCTAATATCCACTGCTGCCACTGCCTCTGCAGAGGTAAACTCAGCCCTCAACCAGCATCCACAGCCTCACGTGTGAGGAGGAAGCTTATGGGAGCTCGAGGGTTGTTCATCCTGAATTTCTCCCTTGCCTGCACAGGCAACAAACATCCTGACTCCAGTGGTCCTAGTCTGTCTTAAATCCTCTTATTTGACTGAATTAATCCAGAGACTAATTTATAAGCCACCTGTGTCACCCTAGCCTTCTCCTATTGTCTAGAAGGTGGGATATGTCTTTCTTCCTCTCTCTCAGGAGGACAGCCTGAATCTTCATCTGAGTTTTTCGCACACAGAGAGACTTTATTCAGAGGACCTGTTGACTGAGACATACAACCAGACACAATAACATGCGTATCAGTTTTCCTGGTGAAGGTGAAGATACAACCTCGTGGAACAAGAAATCCAACATCACCAGATACGTCAAATGTCAGAAAGATTCCTTCCATAACAAAATACCGCTTGCCCTTCAGCATTCCTGCCACCTGTTTACTATCACTTGACTTCCATGGAAACAGCCTTATTTGCAGGAGGTATAACCTGTTTGTCCTTATGGAAAGTGGTCATTACAATAAGGAAACATCTGAAGATGACCTGTTAAGTGCAAATTACTAATTCAAGGTAAAGATCTAGAATCCTCCAAGAGACACAGAGACTGCCTGAAGCAGAGGTATAAGGGAGAGCTGCTCCTTCCAGAGCAGCTAAACACCTCATTAACTGAGCTTCACGCCGTTCAGTCTGAGTGACTGAATGTTTCCAACACAATTGAAACTCTGGTTCCCTGAATTAGTGTTATTTTTAATAAAAGGAGGCGTAAAGTTGCCTTCTTTGGTGAGCACTGAGGAATGTTTCTAACTTCCCTACCAGACATGGCTGCGTTTGAGTGATATTTGTGAGGCACTTGGAGAAGAAATGTGCTATATAAAATTAGAGATTATGCCAAACCTCAGCATTGGATTAATACGTCTGTGTGAATTTAGAGGATGAAAAGCCACCTTCCATTTGATGGCAAGGTGTCAAATTCCACGTTCGTGTAAACTGATGCAGACAGTTATAAAAAAGTTATTCCAGTTGTACTGACAAAGAATCTGACCTTGGTCCATTTGCTTGAAATGAAGCAACCAAAACCTTGGTCCTGCCAGAAGTTTGTGTTAAAACTGATGTCTAGATCCTGGCTGTGCTTTCTGGGCCTTTTTTTTTTTTTTATTGCACAGTGATGATCTACTGCTATACGAACGCATCGCAGCTAATGTAAAGAAGTCACAGATCAGCAGAAAGATGCTTTATAAATTCAAGAATTTTGAGGGTTTTTTTGTTTCAGACGTGTTGTACATTCACCTGAAACTGCAGAGCGAGCACAAGCACATATATGTTGGTTCAGAGCAAGAATAAGTTTCTGTTCAAAACTAAGGAACGAATTTTGTGTCCTCTCAGACTCTGTATGTCCCTCCCGTGACGTGGTAAATGGCACTTTGTGAAAACTCTCTGCTAGTGCATGGAACTGGGGCTCTGCAGCCCAGTCCAACAGCATCAAGTCCTTTGATTAAGAAAGCACCGAGCATTGCAGCAGCAGCAGCAAGATCTCAGCCAGATCCCCACACAGGACACAGCCATACAGACTGCAGCAAACAGCTCTGCAGGACCACTTTCAAAGCGGTTTCAGTGTCTCGCTGGGAGATTTTTGCTGGCTAAATTAGCAAAATTCAGAGCATACATTAGGTCTGTGACTCCAGTTAATGAGTCCTTTGTTCTATTAGATGAATTGGTAAGGAGGGTCATTTTCTAATACGTCTTTCCCAGCAGAGTAAAACACCCACCCCTGAAAACAGCCATAGGCAACCCATTCTTTTTATATTACCCATGTAAGTTGCTCCCAACAAATAATGAACACTCATAACTAAACGCTGCTCAGAAGAATAAATGACTAACCAGATTTTATCAGTACACAAGCTAAATTCAATGATTTATGAAGAAATCTTGGTCCCGTCTAATGGAATTTTCCCAAAATAAATTCATGTAAACAACTTGCCACAAAGAGGCAGTCAGTGCTGGTTGGTATGTGTAAACAGCTTTAACAGTTGAGAATATAATCTCCTTGACTGCTGTGCAGTCTGGGGAGATTCAGGCAGAGTCTCCTTTCAGAAAACCACCTTTGGCTCTGATCCTCCTGACATCATAATGCCACCCATTTCATTAGTTTTTAGTAGATGTTAATATCATCACAGATGGGTAGAATCGTTTTGCCTCTCAAAGCCAGCACGTGAATTTTTACAGTCCTCATCAGAGTGCCAGGACGAGAGTCACAGGTAGGACGAGTGGGAGGAGGTAAAAGAGACAGAAATGAAAAAAAATCCAGCTCCTGAATAAATGTATCACAGTGTACTCAGTTCCAGCAGTGGATTTTCCAACACCTTTTTACATGTTCCTAGAATCCATCTGAAAGTACAGTGGGGTCGTATTAATGTGCCACATCATCCTTAACGTTTCCAGGGTAACTCTTATTTACATGGTCTCTAACTGCAAAGTGGAGTCAAATGTTTAATAAATTATCTCTCTGATGTTAATTAGGCCTGTTAGGAGGTGACACTGGGAGCAATGTGTGTAAACTGATCTGTGTGAATGGCTCAAGCCCATTTGGGTTGGTTCCCAAACAACCCAGAGCACAGTTCTAAAGCGAACCAAGCCCTTTTCAGTTTGCATCATTATCAGAAATATTTCCCTCTCTGCCTTAATTCATCCTCAAGAGTAACACAGCACAGTCAGCAGCAGTTCTAGTAGAATAAGGGCAAGTGGGCTGGCTGAGCACCAAAACTGTAAAGACAGTTCTTCTCTGATGACTATTCATAACTACAGCATATGAGCAGTTTCATGGGGATGAGGGCTAAGGACAGCATGTTCTACTGCCCGATGGAAGAAGAAATCCTGCACTATTCACACAGATTTTACAGGCACTAATAAGTACCTTTTCTAGATTTGTCGAACTTGCAAGACTTTTCACAGTTAATATTTCTACATTAGCCTGATTTTCCAATCTGCCTGCTGGGCAGATGAAGACTGATGGTTTTCAAAAGGGACTACTGATTTTGCATGCCTGTTCTGGGTTGCCTAACTTGAGCCAGCCCTGAGAACAGCCTGATAGTTTGAGGATTTCCAAAAATCAGTTCCTTTGAGGTGTCTCAGCATAACACCTCATCAGTCTCTGCTCAACCCTAGTCAGTGACAAAAAAAAAAAATAAAAATCCCCAAACACTCCTTGCTCCTGAAGTCCCTGCTGCAGTTGGACAGGGTGCTTCTTGCAGAGATGTGAGATCTCATTTGCAGCCGTGGCCAAATGCTGCTGTTCCACAGCAGATTATGATCTCAGCCTGGAGCTGATCGAAGGGCTTCCTATGGCTTTTATTATGTAACTCAGTTTAGATCAGCATGAATAAGATCAGTATTTACTTCCACTGCCTCAGACATCTGTCTGATTAGCTCTCTGTAACTTGTGAGCTGTTCTGGACTACAGTTTCCCGACTGTCAAACTTTTGTTTCAATTTTTAGGTTGATGTGCTTAAAACAGAAGGAAGTGTCTTTGGACAGTTGAATTAAAGGATATGATCCGTCCATGGCTTTCACATTAGAATGGTTTCATTTTGAAAAAAGAACAGAACAGTTCAATCATTGGCACAAAAATAATACCAGTATCCGATAATAGAGACTTCCTAGGAAAGATATACCTGATGTCAGACAGCCTCATAAGCAGGCTGGCAGCCAGTTCTAATGGAAAAACAGTCTGTGAAGAATTCCCAGCATATTATATTCCCAGGCTTTTTAGAAGCTATTTTCTGGCTAATCAAAAACCAGAAGCTGTGTCTTCAGCAGATATAGAATAACATCCTTGCTGAAGTACAGCAGCTCAAGATCTGTCCCCCAGCATGAATTTAAGATGTTTAGCTGCACTTGAACCCAAATCTCTTTTTCCTCACCTAGTTGTAATTGGGTGTGACAGCATTCCAAGTCAGGGTGTCCAGGGCAGAGTGGATGAAATGGGAAATCAAGCCAGAGCAGAGTGATGGTGATTTACAATGATTTTGCAGAAACGGAGCTCTCAGAAATGTGGCATCAGAGGAGTCACACCTCTGTCCCTTGCCCATACCCATGTGCATGTACCCAGAGCACATCCTATGCCTCCCAGAACTGCCAAAGGAGCGGGATCATCCAGCCCTCAGCTGCAAGGCATGTGGTGAATCCATGGGATCAGTGCAGATAGGCTTAAAGGCATTCTGTGCAAACATGGATTAATCTACAAAAGAAGTTAATGAAGCATGAGACGTGAGTGGTATTTATGCAGCATCTGGGCTATATTGAGCTACAACTGTGATACCTTGGCCCCCCTTCTCAGAAAGCTCCTTTCCAGTCTCCTCTTTGTAAAACATTAGTTGAGCTCACCTGCCTGGAGGCACTGGGTGCTGTTGAGGGCAGCAATACATTAGTTTACCAACACAACCATTTCATTTGCCCATTTTAGTACGATCCTGGAAGATGAAAATTAGAACTAACTTTATGCATAAGGTATACACAGAAATAGCACCACTGTGTCAATCATATGGAGTTGCTGCTTCCACAAGGAATGGATTTTGTGTTTGGCAGTACTTTGGTCACTGCATTCCTGCAAAGGAAAGCGGGATGTATCCCTGCTTTTCCTTCTGCTTTCACTCGCTTTGTCAATCTAGACAAATTGTTTAATCTGCTTACACCTCATCCTGGTAATCTGTAAAGTAGCTATTCTGAAGCTTAATTACTATTTGTGAAGTATACAAGAACTTCAAATGAATACTGACATGGACACAAAGTATTGTTGCCTGTTCCTTTGAAACTCTGGGGCTCTTCATTATCCATCAGGTAGGTCCAATCCTCCTTTTAATTACCTCCGCCTTATATCACTACAAGTCTGCAAAGCAATTATTTACATTGTTGTAATAGATTCAAGCTGAGGTTTCTTCATTTCAGAACCAACTGAAGATCTTCACAAGGGTAGTTCAATTTTAGCTCAAACATCGAGGGTGTTTCCCCAGCTGGTTATTTCACACACCCATCCCAATTCCCTTCCTTCCCAGATTTTTGCTCTGCTCCCTTTTCCATCCAGCAGCAGATTATTGCAGCAGTTCACCTTCCCACAGTGTATGTCAGGCTCTTACCTAGTCTGAGTTTATACCACTCTCAAAAAAGCAGTAACATTTCTCACATCTGGAAATGGTCAGTAGCAGGGGATACAATTCTCAGCAAAGTATAAACTTAGATTTTGTATAGCACAGTTTATATTATATAGCATAAAAGTTTGAAGTATGGTTCCAACATTCATCTGTGAATTGGATCCTTGCAATCTACATTCCACAGTGGTAGAGGACTGCATGATATTTAACACCTCTATGGGGCAAGTTCAGATTTTTCTACTTTCTACTTAACTACCGTTCAGATGTGCCTGGAATTTGGGTCCCCGACTGCCTGAGATCTTTTGACATCTCCAGTGTAAGCACAAGTGGCATCTCCACCTCCTACACTGCAGTCAGCTTGAAAACCTGACAGCCTTTGGCCACTGGTGTCCCACAGTGCACGAATAACTTCCAGAGTGAAACCTCTTCTCCCTAGACACAAATGCCTTTATTCTTGCTCTTTCCATCATAACTTAGCCTGCAGCTATTAGCAAATATCAATGTTTACTGATCATCAATATCCTCCTACGGAACTTTTCTGGGAGAAATCCTCCTGTGCTCACTTCCAAGGGGCCACTCCTGTCTCAGGAGTCCCACTGGCTGGTGAACAGGCTGCAGAACTGCACCCTTTGGGTGTTAGTTTTGGAATAAGCTGACAGCTGTGTGCAGCTCAGTGCTTGGTGTGTTAATCCGATTATGTTTGACATCTGAGGTCAACGAGATCATTGGACGTGTCCCATGGCTGATCTTCTGAGGAGCCCCAGAGTCTTCTCCCTGACAGCTGCTGAAGTGCCCACCCCAGATGCACCAGAGAGGAGAGAAAAATCTTCCTGCAAATGTGATCCCCGGGGCTGCTACTTCATGTAATTGCTCCTCTCATGCACACATGAAATGTTTTGTTTGTCCAATTACTGGGATGGCACCAAAAACTATCAATAGCTATAAATTCACAGTCTTTGGCTCTCTCTGAGATAATGAGACCAAAGCTGCTGTGTTTTACATACTTAGCTGGATATACTAACATCACTGAGAAGGGGGAAAATGGTCTGAAAAGGGAAGATGAGCAGGAAATGGCACATGAAGCTTTTAATACAATGTCCTTCTCTTATAAGAAAGAATTTATTGCCATACCCATGCTATTACATTAAGGAAATTTAGGTCAAATCCTAAGACACTGCAAACTGTTAAGTTTCATTCCAATGCAGTGAGGAGCCATGAGGGTCTCCAGAGTAATGAGGTTATTTTGAAAGTCTGAAAGTGTAGCAGAGAACTTGTGTTGGATTCCCACCCCACACCCTTTTTTAATTTTTTTTTCATTATTTTTCATCTGCCTCCAGATATTTAAGCTCATACAGAGTGCTTGGGTCACACTATCAAGCTTTTCCCCACAAGTACAAGGCCTTTTGAAAATGAAAGCTGAGATTCTTACGCTTCCATGTGAGACAGGACCCGGGGCTCCAAGCAACGCACCGAACATTGCCAGACCTCCAACAGCACAACAAGAGTTACCAACACTGTATTGACTTCATCTGAGTGATGGTGATTTACATCAGGCCAGACAGCGGTCCCTGCTTTGGCCGTGAAGCCTTAAATCTGATTCTGCTTTGCACCTCTGCAGGGCAGACACTGTCCACAGCTGCACTGTACAAACGTGCTCACAGAATCACAGAATATGTTGAGTTGGAACAGACCCACAAAGAGCATTGATTCCAACGCAGCCCTGCACAGGACCATCCCCAAGAGTCACAGTTTGTGCCTGAGAGGATCATCCAACCTCCCCTGGAGCTCTGGCAGCCTTGGGGCTGTGCCCACTGCCCTGGGGAGCCTGGTCAGTGCCCAACCACCCTCTGGGGGAAGAACCTTTGCCTGAGATCCAACCTAAACCTCCCCCAACACAGCTCCAGGCCATTCCCTGGGTCCTGTCCCTGTCCCCACAGAGCAGAGCTCAGGGCCTGCCCCTCCTGTTCAAGCTGTAACTGCAATGAGTCTCCCCTCAGTCTGTGTTGTGGCACAGTGCTTGAGACTCACTCTCCTGATCTCCTCAGTGCCCACCTGAGCCTTGGGCATTCCACCCGTGCCAGCTTGGTGATCCCCCATATCACACACAGCCTGTGCTCCGAGGTGCAAGGCTGCAGAGCAACTGAGACTCTCCGGCACTTTGCAATGACTTGGGAATCCTCTGTGCCAGCCACAGCAGGAGCTCTTGGGGATGCCATGAATCAGAGGCGAGTGTGAGCGATGCACAGGACCACGCTGGTGCTCCTCAGAGCACAGGCAGACCCGGCACACCTCTACATCTCAAATAGGTACAAGCCAGAGAACTGTCACCTACCCCTACAAAAGTCACCGGGGCCAAGGGCAGCCAGGCAGCCAGAGCTGGCCACAGAGTGTCGCTGTTACCCCAAATTTTGGAGCTGGTCACTCACCTTCAGTTACAGCACGACGCAGATGAGAACACAAAACAACTGCCTCTTTAAATAGGGGGGAAAAAAAAAAAAGTTATCTGGTATCATCTCTTTCTCTCTCATTTAAAATGCCCAGCTTCTTCTCCCCTGTCCTCCCCTCCTCTTTCCTCCTGGGAACAGGGATTCCTAAGCTCTGCTTGGAACCAAAGTTCAGATTTTTTGGCAGCGCAAAGGGACTCAAATGAGAGCTAAATTAAACCTTTTCAAAACCTCCCAAGCCAGCCGGGTAGCAGACAAGAGGCACATTCCAGGACCGTGTGGGAGATCTGAGAGCAGAGGCAGACGGCAAAGGCAAAGGTGATGCTTTGGCAGAGGTGCCAACCCGTCTGCGCTGGCCCCGGCGCCACCTGCACCAGGGTCACTGCTACTGTCCCCACAAAAATAAAACCCCCTCCCAGATAGTCTCCTGGCCAGGCTAAACACTTGTTGTCAGTCCCAAAGAGGATGGGACAGCAGTGGAGCAGCAGGCTGGGATTACAGTGTGGATTTACAGTAGTTTGGGACAGAGGATGATGAGTGGGGGCAGCAGTGCCTCTGGCTCAGGCTGCAGTCTGTGTTTGGGGATAACAAGGCCACGCAGGAGAACCCAGGAGAATTAGGCAGGCCTAATCCTGCTGAGGTTTTCTGTTCAGGTCTGCTCCAGAGCCAACACAAGGCACAGGGAAGGTTTCCTGATGGCTTCTCAGACAATGACATTCACTCGTCTTTTCTTTCCTTGTCCTTCTAAAGTAACTCTGAAGCATGAAGGAGAATCACATCCAACAGAACACGGGTGGGCAGGGAAACAGTATAAAATTCCATTTCTAGCACCACACTGACCTTCTGCTAGGAATGCTCGGAAAACCTCAGTTTTGAGGAATTTCACATTTTGTCACATTTTCATAACAGTGGGACATTTCCTTGGAAAAACACAAAAGCACTAATTTTTCCAAGGTTTAAACCAAGATTTTTCCCAAGATAAGGGAAACGGACTCATTGCAATCAATTTTTACCCCCCATGTTTTTGTATAAACTGTGTCACTGAAGTGTTTTTGAACCGTGAAATGGAAACATTTAACGAAAGAAAGATCTGGTTTCACCGTGCATGGGCCACAGCCACGTAACTCTGACTGCCACCGAGATACATCTGGGTGTACCAAAGGAACTGGCCTGTGGAATTTTAATTTTGGGTGTTTTTCTATGAACATCTAGGGAGAATCACCATTACTGGTCTCTCAAACAGGCCAGACAAGCATCTGATTAGAAGGCATTTAGGTGGGGTTCGTTCTGTATAGAGCAGGCAGAGGGACTGAACTAGACTCTTTAGGTCTATGATTCTATGGCAACACCACAATCTCTGCAAAACTGTATGGTTTGTTCCCAGAACCATAAATCTAGCCTGGCATCACTGGAAACTCAGTGTTGGAAAGCTCGGTTTAATTTCAGATTTATTGCAGTAATCAAAACTGAACGAAATCAGCCCAAGACCAAGCCTCCTACCTGAACCTGTGACTTGTGGAATGAAAGTTGCTTGAATTTTCTGGTACTTACAAATTCCTACTGGATCAGAAATGTCACAATCATTTTGTGTCTTGGCTTTTGGTAGAACTGCAGTCAGAGCGGTTGCCCCAGACAAACAAAATAAACTCCCGGGTCTCAGTCTGTTGGCTGCTGCTGAAGGCAGAGTGGAGTATACTAATTTTTGTTGAATTATCTAATGTCCCCATGCAAATGAAAAATGGCAATGTCAGGCAGTGACTGAGCCGTCCCCTCTGTCAACATTAATTTCTGCTCTATGGGTCAGGGTTTTCCTTGATGGTCCCTTCTGAAGCCAAGGAGGGGAAAACCAGATGGAATTTAGTGACTGACCTCCAACACCATGGAACTGCTGTCCTTCATTTGTAAGGACTGACATTCTGTTGACTAGCAGGTGAATAAAAGTGGATTTACTTATTTTAGTCAAATTCATTGATCTAACTCACATCATAATCAAGTCCACACACAATCACTGAAATTTTCACTGTTGAGGCACCCGAACACTAAAAAGATACTGGATCCCTGATCAGTAATTCCAAACTAAAGAGTGCCAGAACACTGGCTAGTCAAAACTGACATATCACTGTTTTGTCTTAAGGCCATTTAAATTTTTAAATTACATTTTAAAATCTAGATGTTTGAATTTTACTGCACTTAAAGTAGACGATTGAACCATTTGCTGTAAAATATACCCAAAGAGTTTATACCTTTCACTGAAAAACTACTGGCCAACCTCTTAGCAAGATAAGAATCTAATTATATAATTTTTCAAGTGACATTTAGAGGCCTCAGTGCTTTTCATATTTGATCTCAGATCTTAGAACTGGCATCTGTTTCTCCTTTTAGTTAAGAAACGGAAAGACTATTTACATATTCTTAGGAGTATATCTCCAATTAAATCTTTTTCAGAACTGCACTCTCAACATTTCATATTAGGTTTCTTGGCAGACAACTATCTTTTTCTTTAAGAGATTTATTTATTCAGTTGCATACTTTTTTTCATCCTTTGCCTGGGCACTGGAGTCTTCAGCCTCACCATACTATAATTAGAAAAATGACCCTACTTAGAAGTTTTACAGCTCTGCTCCAAAACATCATCTTCCCTGTTCATTTATTTATCCACCTTTTTACTGATGCACCTTCATCTAGTAATTGCCCTCCCGATGCAATCTGCAGCAGTAGAGTGGAGTAAATTTAATCAGGCATTTAGAAACTTGTTAACAAAAAACCCCAATGAATGATAAAATATTTCTACATTCAATGAGAAGAGATGGGTGGGAAAGGGAAGAGAAACACAGGGAAAACAAACTGGGCTCGTCCTTTTATAAACAATTCCTCTTTCCCAAGTGGAAGAATTGTTCCTACCCCAAACTGTAGGTAGAATTCCCTATTGCCTAGTTTCCCTAATCAAATCTGTATATATTTTCTATTTAGCTTTCAGGTAATGAAGTTGCTGGTGTTTCAGCACAGACAAAATAACCAGACATCCGCACTCCAACCCCCCTTCCCAGGGCAGAGGAGCAGAGCCACGTCCTCGCTTTCTCCAGATAGCTGACAATGCAACGCGCCTGGAAAGTCACCAAATCTGGGCTCCTTTGGACTAGGGTAGGGAGCAGATTCCAGAATATTTCAGACTCCTCATAAAAGATACCCTGTCAGCACCCTGTGAGTAATGGAGCAGGGTGGTTCCTCCCCCCGGCACTGCTGTTGACACCAGGACCTGTCCCTTAGTGGCACCACTGTGAATCTCATTGACCTCTGAGTTATTCTGCTTCTGCTCCACACTGGAATTCAGTTTACCAGAAATAGATATTCAGGATTTAGTATCCAAATAAAAGAATAGTAAATAGAAGGAGCTTTGGCCTGTTAGATCTAAATGGTGTTTCCTTACTTGTTAAAGTAAAACATTAAATCTAAGCCTAATATGAGTAAAGCTTAACTGATACCTCGTCCAGTTACCTAGAGACCACACAAGTGATATCATCTGCACTTTCATACAACCCACCTATTTCTCTACCAGATTTTTCAGAAGCATTTTTGTGGGACTATGTTCAGGTGTGCATCCTGCACAGCTGTACCCCTGATGGGACCACCAGAGCTGCAGAGAAACGTCTCCAAGCCTATACCAGGGATACAGAAGTCAGTTGTACAGCCTGAGCATCTCATCTGTATTTTAATCAACTTTTGCTCTGAACTCTTCCCTTCAGGAGCCTCGCTCTGCTCACAGTACAGTAAAATGACCATTTAGGTCCTAGAATTAGACAGAGTGGCTACTTCCAGCCACTCCCCAGCTCCCACTCCATGCAAGCAACCCAATCCTCGTGGTGATCAGGGACAATCCTGACCCACAGAAAACAACGTTAAGCAAGTCCCTCATCTGTAAAAATCAGAGAAGACCTCATAAATGAAGTGTTAATTTGCTACAGTTTATAATTTGTTTGAAATGATCTCTGATCCATGGAAAGGGCTTGGAAACTCTCGCTGTGATAAAGCACAAAAGCAGGAGGCCTGGAAACTGAGAACTGAAACTCCTTTTCACCAGTGTCAGTCCAGACCAACTCCATTGACTTTAGGGCAGTTCCCTCTGCATGAAGAACCAGATGAGACTTTGGTCTCCAGTGTAAGATGGAAAGATGGAGGCTGTAATTCCATCCAGGGGATGGGGTGTGGTTTGCAGACATCAATAAGCCACGGCACATCCCCTCTTGTGGTTCCTGATGTCATTGGAATGACTCAATAGAATTACAGCCTTCTGTCGATCTGGGTGTATATTATTCTACTGAAATTAAAGCTTTTGAAATAGGAGCTTATTGTTTTTAATAACTTCAGTTATATAATTCCTTTCTCATGTCAGTGCTTCAATAAACATTTCTTATGTTAAATTTTACTCCAGATCCATCCTTGCCAGTTTTAGGCTCAGAACTGATATATTGGAATAATCCTCTTCGTTTTAAGTCCCACAGACACTGTGCTGTTCACATGATGTCATTCTGTGTGTATTCCTTCATTTACTACTGGTGAGTCATTATTATCGTAGCTAATAGAAAGAGGATTATCTCTTTATTAAATCAAAGGCATGGCATTTTGTTGGTGGTGCTTTGCCTCCTTGATTTTTAACCCTTTAGATTACATGAGTCAGGATTTGTCAGCACAGGCTGTCGCTGGTGAGAGGCACAGAGCGGCTGCTACAAAGCCCCCACAAAGTGCTCAGGGAAATTGGGACTGCTAATTCCTCACTTAAGATCATACAGGAGGACTGTGATGGAGCAAGTCACTCAGAGCCAAAGCAGCGTAAGAATCTGAATATTAGTGTCTCTGTCACCTTTTTTAATTCATAAAATTAATTATAATATATTGCAAAGACAGGATAGAAGTCATGAGGTATTAAAATAAGTGAAATAATCAGTATTGTGAGAAAAGGCCAGTAGGAAACAAGGCTACCTTTCTGGAAAGATGAGGAAATGCTACTCAGAGAGAGTAATCAGCCATTGGAATGGGCTGCCCAGGGAAGTGGTGGATTCTCCATCCCTGGAGGTTTTCAAGACGAGGCTGGACGTGGCACTTAATGCCATAGTCTAGTAACCATAGTGGGGTTGGATCAAGGGTTGGACTTGATGATCTCTGAGGTCCTTTCCAACCCGTCTGATTCTATGATTCTATGATTCTATGGTTTACAAAGGCAAATATTTATCACAGCCTTTTCTAGGGAACTGCTCTCATGCAATACAAGTTTTTTCAGATGGTTGCAGAGCTATGAAGAACTAAAAGATCGGCCAGAGAAAATCCTGTCTGCACTTACTACAGGAATTATTCAGAAATCAGAATGTCTTCTAATAGAAGATGTCAGTATTTAAAGTTTGCTTTCATTCTCAATTGAAATGTCAGATTTTCCCTCCAACACTTTCCAAGATTTAGTATTAGCAAAACATTTTCATTACAATCATGTAGAAATAATGAAATATATAATGGTATGGTATTCAATATCCTTGTAACATTAGTATAAAAATTAAAATCTAAGCATCAATTAAATCTATGGAGACAAACCAAAATACTTCAACTGCATAAAATTCCTCTCAACAAAGCCAAGATGCTTTTTAACTTTCCCAAGGAAAATTCTGTCAAAACTGATACCCTTCCCCGAAGAAACATTTCCATTTTAATGAAACTGCATTTATCCATAGAAAACTGCTCTGTCCAAAAAAAAAAAAAAGAAAAAATATCAAAGAACTCAATTTAAACAGTGATCATCACTGGGCTAGAAACAAAAGCTGCCCATTTGCACTACTGCAAGAAGAATGTTTACAGAAAGCAGCTCCCAGACCTGTGATATCTCTGTGCAGGAATGTTAAAGTCTCCATGAGAGAGGCATTAAAGAGCCTGCCATCAATCCCGGCCTCCTCTGCTCTAAAGCAGGAGATGCCAAGTCAGGCAGCACCTCGGAGGAAACAGCAGCTGTGGGCAGAGTGTACAAGACTGAATGAAACCTTCCTGGCACGTTTCCTTCCCTTATCTCCCCTGTCACCCATTATCAGACAGCGGATTATAATAAAGAACACAAGGTTGAAACACAATTATCCACGGACGTGTCTGAGGGCTCACAAATCTGCTAATGTTACTAACAAGCCGAGTTGCCCGTTGCAGAACACATCAGCACTCCAGACGAAGGCTTAACTCTTAATGAAACCTAAATCTCAGCGCCAGAGATAAATTTCAAGCTTCTTGTGGCTTAACCCTGGAAGCCAATACGGCACGGAAACTTTTCAGAATTATCTAGAGAACAAGCAGTGTTGGGAAGTCGCCATAATTAAATCTCTGCTGATTTCACATCTGAGGGCTCCGAGCGGCAAGACGTTGTCATTGAAATCGCGCCTTATGTTTCTGTTACAGCATGTCGAGATACACCATTAAAATACTACAACAACAGGATCAGAACCAGGGAATTAAGGCCTTCAACAGGAAGGAATAAGCTTCTGGATTCACCATCCTAACAGTACCCGAACACAGCAACCAGTGTCAGTCTGGTGCTGAGAAAGTCAACAGCTTTACAGACACGGGTCCTTAATATAACACCACTTATGTAACCAGGAACACAGAAATCCAGATTTACTGCTCACTTTGGTAACAGATTTCCTTTCTGACTATGGAAAGGCCTTTTCTTTTAAATAAATCTTACCTCTGATAAGTACACTGCAAAGTTATGCTATTATAGTATTCTTTACTGTTAATGACGCTTTTTGGAAAGAGGTGCTTATCTTGGATTAAGAATGCCCTTTTCCTACAAATAGGTCTGTACCATTTTCAGAGGAGCATAAGCTGAACAGGGGAAGAGTGCGGGAAATCAGGCATTCTTATTCCAAAATAATTATCCAGGCACAGATCTGAAGTGGGATAACAGTGGTACAGACAAACTTTTAAGACAATCACAGACAAGCTTTACGAGACACCTTGGGCCCAGGCCACAAAATACCTTGAGGATTAGGGTCCAGACTTTGAACTTGACTTGATACTCTTGGAAGGGACACTTTGGAATTCTCATTGAAGCGGTTACTGAGGAAGTACATTACAGACAATGCAGTCAACAACCAAATCTCTGTCCTTCAGCACTCCAGCTGTACAACAGGGGTACTCAATGGGGATCATACACATTGGACATATCCCCACATGTTATAAAAGCTTTTTGTCAGCCATTTCTATTTAGGTTTGAAATACACAAAGATTAATAGGAATCTCTGTGTATTGCAGGACCACTTACAAAGAGATCTTGATAGAAATACAGTGATAGTAAACTAACAGATGCTTTGTTTCCATTAACGAATCAGCTGCACTGAAAGAACATCACAAAACCACCATGACTAATTAATCATCAGGAGCTATTTTCCCCAATCTCCTTATTTCATATATAAATGTAAAGATTTGTAAGGATGTCTACAAAATGTACAGGCAGACACTGCTCCCACAGACCCGAGCTGCTCCCCACTAGAGGGGGGAGAAGAGCAGTTGCTTTGGCTAAACGCATGAAACATAACAAAATCAAAACCACAGTCAGGAGAGTAACATACTATTCTAAATGGAACTTGAAAACTTGAGAAGTCATTTAAGGGAACCACATTAAATGCTAAAATGTTTAATGGGACCCATGTGTCCCAGGCAGAGAAAGAGAGTGAGAGAAATGTAACAGAGGAAATCAAGGAGACAATATGTCTGTGCGACTTGTTCTAATTAGGGGCACAGTGCTGGTGAGGATCATTCATTATAATTTAGTTAAATCTTTAGCATGGCAAAGGCACCTCTGTATGGTGGTATAAAACAAAAGGCCCCCAGTCATAAACCAAGTTAAGGCCCATAGAAGAGGGGTTAATTCCAGTCATTTGTGCCTGCTAAAGGCAGTACATCCCGGGAATACCAGCCCCTCTTTACTGCCGCAGCGCTGGGCTCCAGCTCGCAGATGTCTGCAAATTTGGCACGTGGGGGGTGGTACCGGGAGGGCAGAGGCGCGTTTGTCTCCCAACTTGTCTGTCGCTGAACTGAGTGGATTTGCCTGTTTCTTTTAGCAGGGGTGGGAAAGGAGTTCAAAGAAAGAATCAAAACAATCCATCCATCCAAGCTTTGGAATATCTGAGCTGAGCCCGAATATCACCAGGCACTTCCCAATCTCTGCTTTGAAACAAGAGAGCGGGCGATGACTTGCAGCAGATTGGGATGATTTACACACATGCAGCATGTGTAACACTGCAGTGTTATTTTAAAACTTATAAAGCATCAGGAGAGCGAATGGGGGTCAGGTTCAGGTTTGTGACACCAGTTTGGGTTGTTGCACGGCAGAGCTGCAGAACCAGCCTCAGCTGTGCTTCCCCTGAGCAAATTAGGGGCACAGTGGACCTAATTCACATTGCATTTGCTATTGTGTATTTTAGGAGTAATTCTATTTAAATATGGGTCAGATTCTTAGCTGGTGTAAAGTAGCTGAACTGCCTGCATTCCAGTGCAGATAAACTAATTCACACCAGCTGAAGGCTGGGCCAGTGGAATTACATTGCTGTAAATCCAGTGCGAGATCAGAACGGTGTTAACCTGTGTTAGCACTGGTGGAACTGAGAACAGAATTTAACCCACAACATTTTGACACCATTCCAAATATTTGTAAAACCCGTAATAATTTTGAGTGCAAATGTGCCAAATTCACCCTGGTGTCATTCAGAGTCCAAAAAAACTACACCCTAGGGATAAATTTGGCTCTGCATATTTAATCTAAGTAAACGGCATCATCCCAGCAAGGAAAGCAAATGAGCAATAAACATAAGTTTGCTGTTAGATGTTGTCTCCTTGCTCCTCAGCTTTCTAGTACATTTTGTTTTTGGAGCTTATTTAAACGAGCAGTTTATGGTTTGATCAAGTCCTAAACAGGAAACCTAAAGGGTTTATAAAACATTGAGTGTTCTCATTACAACTGACCTTAAAGAACTGCAGCATGGCAATCTTCATTTCTATTATACCTGCCGCTCCCATGATGGGAATGTTTTCTAGTGGTTAACACAGACATCAGGGAGTTGGGAATCTCGAGGTCCAGCTCTCAGCTTTGCCACTGACTTGTTGTGTGGGCTTGGGGAAATCATTTAAGTTCTCTGTGCTTGAGTTTACTAATATGGTGTGGGACAATTAATGATCACCAAAGGGCTTTGGGTTCCTCAGATGAAAACAGAAGGGGTAGTGTTCAGAAGTATGACAGGAATGCCCTCCCCTTTTCTGTGTGATATTAGGGTAACACACTAATCAAATTGCACCATAAAATAGCCATAATAAACATTACAGTACCACAAAAATAACAATAGCAGTACTAAAACATAAAGATAATAATACAGAGTTATTTATAAAGCTGCTCATTACCATGTTGCCAAGCACCTCAAACACAAATCAGAGTGCATCCCCAACCAACACTGCTTTTGATGCAAGTGGAGCTCCACTGCATTCCAAAGAGACCATGCCCAGGCAGTGCCAATCAATGTGACACTGCTCAAGTTACAAGGAATTTCAGCAGTTTTCACCAGAAAAAGTTCTGGCCACTTCCGCAGCTCTTATTTAGACTTCAGCAATAATAAATTATGATAAAGCATGCTTAAAAAAAAAAAAAAAAGGAAATTGAAAACCTAGATGAACTGCCTTTTCCCGACTCTGGAGCCCCAACCCTCACAAACCATTTGGGGCAGTGCTCCTCATTGCCCTCTCCCTCAAATACACTGAATATAATTTTCCTCCCATTTGTGGTGGCATGAGGTGGCAAGACCCATTTTTTCAGGGACTGAGGAAACCATATGTCAAAAAAATGGAAACTACCTAGGTCACCAGTTCACAACTTAGGTCTTTCTCCCAGTTCCCCCCAGAATAGAGGCTCCCAGCTCAAGCTGGCAGCACAGGACAGAGTCGTTGTGCCAGAGGGGGAACTGGGTGCGCAGTAACAGGGCTGAAGAGCCTCCCTTCATGTTGCATCTGCCAGTGACTTAATACAGGCTCTTGGACAAGGCACAGCATAGGCTATTTTAAAGTAATTCTGTCTCCGTGTGCCTTTGAAAGAGGGATTATGAGGACTAATATTTGTGGAGTATTTCAGTGATGGACTCTGTTATGACATGTTATTTTCCCTTAATGGCCACCAACTCATCACTGCACACTGCTGTGACTCCAAGTGCCTCTGTTTCCTTAGTTTGAGGCAGAAAAACTATGTTTTTAGGTTAATTTTCAAGACTTAATGAAAGCAATGACATAGATTTTCCCAGGAATTGTTACACAATGTATAGGATACATATTACACTGCCTAAACATCACTAAGTGGATGGTTAGACACCAGTCCCAGGTTCATCTACAGGTGTATCCACACCAAGATGTTCACCTGCTGTCTGAGTCGCAAAATAGATAAATTTTAACTGGAGATCATAAAATCTGAACTGACTTGATGATAAAAGTAATTTCAGTAGAATCACACAAACCTCTTATGTGAGGGGCAGAATATCACCAACATGAATTCTCTAATTCAAACCAGTAGAAATACCAAGGGCTAAGAGGAGCCAATTTATCTGGCTACTCCTTAACAGAGCAGAGGAGGGGCACAAAAACTGAATTACTCAAAGCTCCCTTTTCCAAGTGAGGTGAATGTGCTTTAAAAAGATTTAAATTTGATTCACTGGGTAGGAGATCACCGGTACAAGAAGTGAGTTTACTTTCTAGGATTCCTATCAGGCTATTGCATAAATGATTTCTCTCTGTATGTTTTTGATCTCCTATTTAAATGGACTTAACTCTGAACATTCAAACTGTTTCAGACATGGGGCTAAAAAACAAGACTAGCATTAACAGCCCAGGCTTTCTATCTCCTCACTGCTAAGGAAAAAGGATTGTACAATAAGCCAGCCAGATGAACACTTCCATGTGTTTGGAAGAACTGGGCTGGCTGCTCCACGAGGGATGTGGGGCTGTGACCTCACCAGCCACCGCCCTGTCCCACAGTACCTGAGCAAGGTGAGCAGGGCAGGCCCGGGGCAGCACCAGCTTCAGCCAAGTGTCCACATCAGGGGAGTCCCTGGTGATGAGGTCGAGCTGAGAAGTCACTCCAGGATCAGCTCTGGTGACAGGAACCAGGGTCCTGTGCCTGCCAGGCAAGTCCACGGCAATCAGGCAAGTCCAGGACCAAGCAGGGAAAACAGTCTGCAAGGCAAGACGAGATTTCTGGGAGCCACAGTCAAACAGAGTCAAAA
The DNA here is from genome assembly GCA_013399855.1 of Oxyruncus cristatus. Taxonomy (NCBI): domain Eukaryota; kingdom Metazoa; phylum Chordata; class Aves; order Passeriformes; family Cotingidae; genus Oxyruncus; species Oxyruncus cristatus. Next base: position 516,001 of record VXAY01002113.1, read on the forward strand.
TGGGGCTGCAAAGAGGTGCTTCAACAGCCTTGAGCATAGAAGAGCTCAGAGCCCAGAGCTGAGCTTAAATAGGGCTCCTGGAGCCATGGGTGGAGTGTGGGGAGGCCACAGGTGAGGGCAGTTAAGGCCCTTAGTGCCCACAGGACCCCAAAACAAGGAACACTCCCTCCCCTTTTTTTGCTGGGGGAGAAACTGAAATTAGAGTTGAAAGAAAAACAAGATTGGAAGTTTTGTGAAGGGAAAAAAAGACAAGGGTTTTTTTTTTCTCCCTTCTAAAATGTAGAATATTCAGTGATACTTATCAACTCCACAACTGGCTAAGGAACAGCAAAGAAAAATATCTGAAGTTACTCATAAAAAACTGCTTTAGGTTGTAAGGACTCCTTAATCAATTATTCTGCATTAAAAATAAATCACATTTCTGGAACTGGATTTTAAAAACAATCATTTCTGAAGTGGAAAAGGAGAAGAATCATACTGGATCTTGTGATAAAAGGAATGCTCTGGTCATTGGTCTCTGAACTGGATATGGGGCTTCTTGAGCAGCTCCTGTAAGATTGTGAGTTCTCCTGAACTTATAGTCAAGTTCCTTGACCTGGTTCATCATGACACTGGTTCAGAATAAAAGGGAAGAAGTAACAAGTCCTAACAGAGAGAAATAGTGAATGAAGGTAATAAAACTTCAGTGTAAAAGTATTAACACACACACAGTTGTTTGAGCGAGAAGATCTGAACCACCCAGGAACAAATGTTGTGTTTTCCAGCGTACAAAAGAATCTAAGTAAGATTTTCCATCTTGGCTCTTCTCAGTGAAATACTCAGTCAACATACAAAGTGATTCAGTTTTCAAAGTATCTGAGAAGAGACACATGTTAGTGGAAATCACTAAAACCCAGGTCACTTCAGATTACGATGCCTCACCGCAGTGGGAAGCTCACTTTAGGTGTCAGGCTCTGGAGCTACATGTGCACACTCAGAGCACAGGTGGGAGGCAGTCTCGCTTCTCCTAGTTATGGAAAACACACAAAACCCCCAGCATGGCTGACCCAAGCTTCTGCCCAGCTAAATACCATTCCTTTTAGTAAGACCTTGCTCCCTCACAAGGTTTGGAAGCACTGTGAAAGCACATACGGAAACTGAGATATAAGGAAAACATAGATGGCTTGGGTTGGAATGCTATGATTTAACCATTTTTAGACATTATGAAAGTACCAAAACTGGAAATACAGCTTAGGCACTTCAGCTCATGGGCTCTAACCAAGAAAAGACTGATGTGACACCTTCAGTCACCTTGTCAGCCTACTTAGTCTTTTATTTCCTCCCCGTGGCTGACCATCACATTTTGGGTGTAATGCTGTAGTATCATCACTCAGTGAGACTCAACAGTTCCAGTTTTCAGTTCTGGGTATCAACTGGATTTCAGATCCAGGACAAACACCACTGTCCATGGAACAGCCACGCTGTTCCATCTTGGGACGTAAGATTTATCCAGGTGGGTCAGAAGAAAAGGCCAGTTTTCTGTTTGATGAGCCACGTTGTGTTATGTGTCATGTACAGGACTAGGAGTCAACAGGCCTCGCTCAGTTCTGCTGAGGACACGCTGTGTGAGCTGAGGCAAGGCCACTCCATCACTCTTTTTGTTGTCCACAGACTGGCTGATTCTCCCGCTGAAATCCAAGGGAGTCTGAAAGCATTTAACTGCCTCACAAAGATATGTCATGCGATCTAACATTCTGAGCACAGAACTGGGAGCCAGGAGCTTTTAATGGTGCCTGTAGGGATTGGAGCCAAATCACTTAACCTCTTTGCTTCTCGGCTTCTCATCCATAAAAAGAAAACTATGCTCGAGCTGCTGGCTGGGGTTTTATGAGAGTTAATTCATAGACCTGTATGGAAAATGACTCCTCCTCTGCTGCAGAAATGCAAACTTTGTATTAAAAAAAAAAAAAAAAGTTAAAATATTAATAATTTCAACAGAAACTAAGAGAAGAGAGAAGTTTAAAATTTTGGTTGAGTTGTGCTCGAGGGAAACACATTTTTTTTTACAAAACCACATCTCCATTGTGAAAAAGATGGGGGGATTTCAGAAGTTCAGTTTCCCACTGAAAAACAGTTCTGGCAAAATATTTGTGACCAGCCCTACCAATAACGAGCCATTCTGCCCTTCGGAAGAGCTGCGCTCGCACCCGCGGCTGGTGCATCGGGGCCGCTGTGTGAGCACCCGGGGCCACTGTGAGAACAAACAGGGCCACTGTGTGAACAGCCGGGGCCACAGTGTGTGCAGATCCTCGGCTGGAGGCACCGGGAGCGGCTCCGCTCCAGCAGGGAGCGGGTGCGCGGGGCCGGCACCGCTAGAGGGCACCGGCGGCCCGGCCCACGGCAGCGGCTCGGCTCGGCTAAGCTCGGCTCAGTTCGGCTCGACCCAGCTGGGCTCGGCCCGGCCCGTCTCGGACCCGGGGCCGCCGCCGCCGCCCCAGCTCCTCCCGCCCGCGGAGCCTGGACCCCGCTGTCAGAGGGTTTCCCGATGCTGCGGGGATCGGAGCCCACGGGGCTGCGGGAACACCGCGCGTCCTTCTCCCGTCCCGGCGGTGGGAGCCGAGCCCGCCCCGCTCCCGGCTCCGCTCCCGCTGCGGTCGGGACGCCGGCACGGTCCCAACTCCTCCTTCCAGCCCTGTGAGCTCCGCTATGAAAGCGCAGTGCTTGGGGTCACTGCTGAGCGCAGAAGCAATCGCGGCACACTCGGGCTGGCTCGCCCTGGTTACTCGCACACGCCGATTCCCACCGAAGTTAACAGGGAGAGTATCAGCCTGGCACCAACGTAAGTGGGATGACTGATGCAATGAGCCGCTGATGTCAACAAGGCATTCACGATGCAGCTTCGAATTATGCTTGGCTACTTGGGAAGAAAAGGAACAAGATTTGTCAGGTCAGGAGAGACGGTCTGCTTGGTTCCAGAATGGCTAAGAAGACAAAGATTTTGCTGAGGTCTTCCCTAAGTATGGACATTGACTCTTAGCTGATAGCCACGGGATAAGAAAAACAAACCTCCAACTATCTGATACTAAATGCAGTGTTTTAGATACATATATTCACAAATTCATATTCAAGTTCAGGGAAGCCAACCAGAGCACGGTGGGCTGCAAAATTTGGCTGCACAGGTGAATGGCAAACGGGAGCCTGGGCTGTGCACTTCAAGCCAGCAGAGCCTGAACCTCCAGCCCAAGCACAAGGCCCACAGACTTTACCTGATGGCTGTTCACCTTCAGTGTCACAACCTCCCAGGCACTGCCCAGGGAGCCGGACTGTGTTTCTGCAGTGGCCCATGTTCCGTCCTGGTATAAATTTATATATATAAATTCGATTTATAACAGCATTGATTTGCTTCACTGTAAGTAACAGAGTGAGAGCTCCAGCACGGGCTCCAGTGGGCCAGGAACAGCCTGTTTCCCCCCAGGCTGGATGGCTGGCTCAGCAGTTGTAAGAATGAATGTGACTGACCTCCCCTTGCCTGGCAAATGGCATATTGCTCAGGTAGCTCAACATTATCCTGCCAAACTGAAACCAGCAACAACATCCCTTCCCTCTCTCCTTCCCAAAGATGGGGCACTGTGAAGCACTGAGATCCCGGAATAGACGTGTCCATACACATGCAAAATATACTTGACATGAAATAGGTGGAGTTTCGTTCCACCAGGCCTGTTGGCCACCACTGGCAAACCCAGCAAGCAGGAGATGACTGGAATGTGGATGTGGTGCACAAGACTGTGGCATGTACACAGTGTGGTGGCTGTCACTCCTCCTCACCACTTCAGGAGCCTGGCACAAGGCAACTACCACTAAGGCTCATTTGAATAATTCCCACATACATTCCAGATGTTGACCACATGGCCTGCCTTTGTAAGGTTTCAAAATAAGGGGGGGGGCTGGAGGAAAAAGGGTGAAGTGTTTTTTTTCTTCAGTGTCCGTATTTATTTTCTACACAGATGTTTGTAGTTGTACAGAATAAATAAGCATAAATCAGCCCTCCTTTTTTTTTTTTTTTTTTTTTTTTTTTTTTTTTTTTTTTTTTTTTTTTTTTTTTTTTAAGGGTACTATATGATTCATATTTATGGAACGTGCACAGACCTCAGTGGAGCTGACAGAGTTAAGCTGCAGGCTGTTGACATAAAATAAAGGGCTATGTACTGGTTTTAGGGACATGAAAATCTTAAAATAACCCCATTGATCAAAAGCACAAAGATCAGTGTTGCTGCTCTGCTCGCTCCCTTTTCACACAGTGGGCCTGAGCTCTCCTCCAGCACTCCAGGCAAGGTATCTGTCCTTCCCGGGGTGAGACTGTGCTTTGTGTCAGGTGTTGGGGCACCAGGAGCGGCCCTGCAGGGACAGGAGCTGGAGGTGTGAGGGCTGGACCCCCTCCCTGTGCACAGCTCCTGCTCCAGAGCTGGGCCCAGGATGGATGTGGAGCGGCAGGACTGTGCAGCAAGTGCTGGAGATGAGGCTCCTGTCCTCCCCAGGAGCTGGACAGGTCTTTAGTGCTGCTGGGAAAGACAGGCTGTTAACAGAGTAATTAAGATTAGCTCAAAGAGATTCTTTTCTCCTGTAAGTGCCCTTTATTCACTCTTTTCCTGCCTAATTCAGGATTTTTTAAAGTCAAACATGCAAGCCCAGATGAAAAGTGTAAGACTGTGGAGGTGAAATAATTTCCTTCCAGACTGCAATTCTGCATCTTAACCTGGAGAGGGTGGAGTGGAATATGACAATATCACAGAATGTCACCTCCCCAGAAGTACTGTCCCTTCAACCTTTATAGTACAGGAACCCCTCAATGGTCTTCTCGGCAATGTACAAATACTATTTGCTGTGTGTCAGTCTTTCACATACCAGCAGTGTCACAAAAACGTTTTGGCCTTGGGAGAAGCAGCTTTCAGGGAAATCCTTTTTCTCTGCAGCAGTGACTGAGCCAGTGGCAGCTGACAGAGGCAGGGACAGGGACCTACATGAGCAGCGCACTGGAGCCAGTATTGGCTTCCTCCTGAAGTTGCTAATGCAACTTCTATGCTGAGCTGTAGCTGCTGACATCAGAAAATGGATTAGGTAACTGTGCCATGAAGGTGAAGGCTGGAGGCAAGCACTGCCAGCTGCACCATTTCAGCCCCCACACCACGGGCAAGTCAGCTGTGTTACCACAGTCCATGGCCAGATTGCCACTTCCATTCCTTTAGGGATCCCTGAAGTTCCAACACTAACAGCTAGAACCCGACACTATCAGCAAAAACACGGTATTTTGACGAAAAACATCTCTCTCTTTTGTTAAAAGTACAACATGTTCTTGATCAAAGTACAACATGATGTTGATCAGCTGGAGAAGACTTTAAGCTCTCACCCCATTACTCTCTGATACTTAATTAATTTGCTTTGAAAGCAGAAAAAAAGGTTAAGGAGATACTACTGAGCCTTGGATTGCTTGTCCTAAGCAGCCTTAGAAAAGCCAGTGCCTGTGCTGCTAATGCAGCCCATCAGTCCTGCTGAGTCCAGCAAATTAGCTCCACTCTTCAACATCTTAACTGTGAGAGTCCTTTTTTTACATAACAACAGCAACCACAACTTCTCTTAACACATTTTAATAGGGGAAAACTACAAAACACAACCAAGACCACAACTTCTGTCAGCACATTAGGGAACAAAGGTCACAACACTGGTGATTTTTAAAGTATGTGAATCACAGACTCGAGGTCTTTCCATGAATCATAACAGGAATGTGAAGAGTGGTCTAGCATAGTGAAAATAAAAAAAAAAAAAAAAAGAAGAGGTATATAAAAGAAGAGGTATATTCATAGTTACTGCTGGTTTATATGATGAGCAAGGTTTAGAAGGTCCCAGCTGTCTCAAGTCAGGACTAACACCTAAAGGCAAAAGGGGTCAGAAAGAGCTCCTGAGGTGCTCAGTGTGGTGTAGGAGCAGTAGGATCAAGGGGAGGGATGGCCAGAGAGCCTTTCTCTAGACTGACAGCTGTTCTCTCCCATTTTCCATACATACAGCCTGGAGAGATGCACTCAGGCCTGGAAAGCACTACAGTGTCAATGTAAGGCTGACACACTGAACAAACCACTGCTGATAAATGGATGGCACTAAACATAATTCTTCATTCACTCATTGGGGGTTTCTGCTATAACCAACACTCACCTGTATCCAGATTAACCTATTCCAAGCTCCTCAGCCTGGGTTTGAAGTGTGTCTGACAAGAGTCAAAAAACCAAAGAGTTAAGCCTCTTCCACAAGAAGTTTCAGGTATTCCTATTTCTCAAAAGCATCCTCTGCCAGAGGCTGACTTGTATAACTTACGTTCAACTTCCAGACTTCGGGATTAGCGTGTACCTTACCCAGCACAACACCAGTCCCAGCTCAGATCAATGTTCACCACGTATTTCACCTTTAGGCACAGCCTCCCACAGGGGGATGAGGGCTAATCACCCGGTCTTGAAGATAATCCCCAGGGTGTTTGTGACTCACAGACACACCTCTGAGTCACTGTTCTTTCATTACTTTCTCTTGGTCCTTTGGGGTAGAAACTTACTGCTGGTTTACACCAGCAGCAAATGACAGCATCTTCCTGCTATGCTGACCTTGCTGTTTTGGCTACTGACTCTAAACTTGGAGCCAACATTCCTTCTTCACTTTACCTACTGGAATAAGGAAATCACTTGATGAGTGAATCCTCTTCACTCCCTCACACCCAGATCTGAAGCTGAAGGGTAAATTTTCTGAGTAGCCCAATTCACTGCAATGGAATTATCTGCCGAGTGATGCAATACTCGGTCTGAGGCAGGACGGCGAAACACGGTTTATAGCTTGAGATCATAGGAGGAGATGACAGGAAAAACACTTTACTGCTGTGAGACAGGATGAAGACCTATCATAGAAAAAGTCCTAGGAAAAGCTGGGGAAAAAAAACATTGAACTCCTTGGTTTGCAACTCATATTGGCTGTGGGAAGAACTATCAACCATTGCATCAATTGAAACTAAGCTTCTTTCTGTCATTCTCTTCTGAAACCAGAGCTGAAATCCAGAGTAGCTCAAAATTACATGAATCCTCACTGTATCTGAGATCAAATCTCCATCATGTACCAGTCTCTTGCTACCCAGGGTTTAGTCTTATTTAGCCAGGACTGAGAGCAAAAGGATATCTATCTGTGTCACAGAATATCACCACTCGAGCAGATGCCACTGAATCCACTTCCTTCAAAGTAATGAAGTGAGATTGTTTATGTGAATGTTTTCAAAGAGCTGAACCTGCAAGGTCCTGCTCACAGCTCAGGAAATAGCAGAATATAAATCTGTCCAAATCAGCCAAGCTCCTACAAAATTCAATGTTGGAACCGAGCGACACCAGCAACATCTTGTTCTTCTGGTGTAATGACTGTTGATGCTGGGATTTAGGAGGATTATGTTGATCTAGGAAAAAGTGGGGAATATTAATATACAAAATTGTTAAATGTCAAATCAAATCCTTTAATAACGCGTGTGTCTGGTTGAGGATGGGAGTGCTTCCAAAACTAGCTACAAATATTCAAGAAATCCATTTGACAAGTTCAAACAAATAGCCCAAATCAATTACACACACAATATTCTTTAAGGGGGTACATTTTCAGCATAGTATGTGGAGAATTAAGCCCTCTGCTCCCATTATTGTTAATGGGATTGGCACACCCAATTCCTCATACACATGGTTGTGAGCTGAAAGCCAACAGATAAAAATATGACTTTGAAAGAATAAGAATGTTTATATATTGTCTAGTCTTTCCTGTACAGTGTAACATCTGTGTTTGCTAAGAAATCTCAGTGCATAGGAGTTCCCTGGCCTGACGGGTACCCAAAGCTGAAACTGGGATGGAAGAAGGCAGAAACTCTTCTTGACAGCTATGTGACAGCTTCAGAGAGAAATCTAGGCTAGGAAATGAGAACTGGACTTTGCAGGAATTCCTAAACATTAGCACTTACTCTCGAGCCTTTCTTTGAAGAACAAAAATAAGTCCATCTGAATTTTCATCCACAAAAATGGGAGAAGAAACCAAAAAGGTAACAATTCCAGAGCAACAATCAGTGTAAAGCTGCTGGATAAGCTTTAAATCTCTGAATCAGAGAGATTAGAAGCCAGTTATCTCATATTCCAAGTAACTGTCTCAGTTACCACCTTAATATTTTGAAATGGGTGGAAGGAACAGTTTCTTTCACTCTTTTTTTTTCCCCCTCTGATTTTGCTCCAAAGTTCCTTCCTAAACATCAGAATATTGAATTAAAATTCAAAACGGCATTTTTTTTCTATGAAAAAATAATAGCATAGTTGCAGTTAGTGCTGGTCATTGCCTTTTCTCAAAGCACCTGTGTCACACTCTGAGTCAGGAACCCCTGAAATCTTTCACTGACCGCAGATCACTCTGTGATGTGTCCTTCTTTAAACCCACACAGTGCAAACTGATGGCCTTAGATGTAGCTAGGGATTCTTATCATAGCAATACGGGCAAAATTAAGAGTTGAACTCTTGAAATTTGTTTTTTTCAATCTTGAAATTTAGTTTTTTTTCAAAATAACTAGATTTGGAATGCTCTCTATTGTGATTACTTGTAAGAAAATAGATTATATTCTCCTGACCAGAATCTGATGACTTTCTGCAACAAGGTCACCGATGCAGTGCTCTCCAACACTTCCAGTTGCTGTGTGTTGGACAGCTGCAGTTCTTCGCTCTAATATCCATGTATTTCTCCAGAGTTTTCCCCTGTAGGTGTAGGATTGCTCAAGGGACGAAAAGGAATTGTCTGTTAGTGTCCAGAGCTTGGAGCAGCCTCACAGTTAAGGGCTCTACACGCAAAGTACTCCAGAAGTGCTCTGTGAACGCGGCAAAAGAGCCCTTCAAATTCCAACAACCAAGTTCTGTTCCTGATATTCTGCTAGCTCTTCTATGCCGAGTTCCCATGGATTTAGTTCACAACTTAATGCAGCCCCTTAACCACACCTGCGTAGTGCAGTGGGCAGAGTACTCGGAGAATGCCAGAAAACTTCAGTGCTACTTCTGGCTTTATAGTTTACTTGCTCTGTGCTGATGTATTCCTCACTCCCTCCTCTTTCTTCCTTAGGGGAGGTCTTCAGAAAAGACTCTCTTAGCCAGGTGTGTGAGATTCCTCCTGATTTTCACCTGTGTTAACCAGCAGCAGAGTAGGCCTTGACAAAAACTGCTGTATGTAGACAGGAATTACTGAAACAGCAAGGACTGCCTTTCTGAGGCGTGAACCGTTGTGCTGAAGACATCTTCTGAAGCTCACAGAGCAGGGAAGGGGACAAGCTATCTTGGATATGGATGCAGAAGCCCATCCAGAAATTATTTAAATTCTGTGAATCCTTGTACTTTTGGTTTTGACTGGAAATGTTTAAGAACAGGGTGTAAAACCAAGGGCAGGTTCCACAGCTGGTGTAAATTGGCATATATCCATTTACTTCAATCTGAAATATGCTTCTTAAAGGTCACAATACTTGGAGAGTGTAAATAATTAGGTCTGCGGGTCAATAAAACCTGCCAACTTGAATTAGGTGTTGGGCCACTTGAGTTTAAGCCAAACATTGACTATTCATTGGAAAATGCTCTTCACAGTTACTGAGACATCACTGCTGCTGCAGGTAAATATTTTCTCTGCAAAGTCCTATCTGATGGTCGCTCTTTACACTTTCCCAAGGAGTGAATGTTAAATCCTTTTGTGAGGATTCCTCTTCATTTATCAGGTTTTAGATTGGATTTTACAGCAGTGAAACCCAGGAGGAGGAGGGATGGAAGCTTCTTTATGGAGTTCTGCAACAAGTGTACTTGCAGTTCAGTGCAGACAGCACAATTTTCACCAGGAAACAAAACCTATTACATGATCAATCGGGCTTTTTTACTTAATCAATTTTCCATAACACATTTGACTGTCATTTCATCTGCCTAGTGGAACATTCTTCAAAAGCGATTTCCATTATGACAGTCTTGCAGAACATGGTATGAATAAATTATAGACAATGTGTGATAAAGTGGGTTATAGTTTCATTGGTATGAGAGAGATATATTTCAAGCAGTTTGAGAAAGTAATTTATATAAGTAAAAATCCGGTCTGGTAACGTGGGATTATGAGGCTTAATTTTTAAAAGGAGAAAGAAAGTGTGGGTGCAACATTTATTTATTTATTTATTTATTAATTTGTGACGTATGCACTTATGGCAGTCACTTTGCTGGTTACTGTAGATGTCTACTTTGCCTAACATTAAATATTCACTGGAAATCCTGTTTTTGGTCAGGAAGACATTGTTGCACTTTCCACATGGAAGCAACCACTTCCCTATGAAATGGCCTAAAATCTGTGCTGAAAATAATGCAGTCAATACATCCCAGAATGTACCAGGGGTCCAGTAATGTCCTGCAAGAGTCTGTTCAGTTTTAGGAGTGCAGGTGTGGTCCATACTTCAAATCCCATTACAGACTCTCACCCTGCAGAAGCTGATTCCATGTCCAACCTACAGCTGTACCAGCACTGCCTCTGGTGTCCAGCAACACCTATCAATTATTCCAGTGTTATTGGATCAACTACTGTTTGCTAAAAACTTCTCAGCAACCACCCTTGGTCTCACCCCACAGTATTAACCAGCATCACATTAAATAATCTATTGACTGTCATTAGTCTTCACATTAGACTTTTCATTAGACTCTTCTGCAGCACCAGAACTCTCTCTGGGAGAAAAATTAAACCCACAAATAACATTATCAGATGAGTTGTGTGAGGCTTGGCTAATTCTGGTCAAGCAGCACAGGCATTATTTACACACTGCAGTTAATTACTCTTCATATAACTGTAGCATCATTTCATTCTGTCCAGAGCCCTTTTTGCCTCCTGATGGTAATTTATATCTATTACAACATTACAAAGTGTTTGAAGAAATGATGTAGCAGACTCAGAATTATGGTTTTTTTTTAGAAAACAAATAAACTCTTATGACAGTTTGTAAATATTTGTTGACCTCTGTTTGCCTTCTTGTTCTAAGAAACGTGTCCAAACTTCATAACCTCATAACTTCACAGTACTGAGAAAACTCTCACTAGATATAAAACTTGAAAATTACTATTCTAATGTCTTCATGCAGATCCCAAAGCCAAGCCTTTATGCACAAACAGTGAGTAGTAAGAGGGCTGGAAACACTGTTAATAGAAAGTATGTGGTGAAGAGAGGGCCTATTCTATAAAAATGTAACAGGCATGTAAAGGAAATAAGCTAAAGATTGTCACAGTGTAAAATGTATTTGAAAAACATGTTTAAAGTGCTGGGGCTAAACTCTTGCTACTGAAAATTTACATTTAACTGATAGTGCTACTTGAGATTGTATCAGCTGAGGGATGTGCCCATTGTCTAAAAATAGGAAGGAAGAGAAGGACTGGAACAGCTGTCACAGGGAATTTTGCTTTCTAGAAATGCTCTATTGTGAAGGTCATTGTAAAGATAAGATTCCTTTCCAGATGAATAAAAGGATTGCTGTGAGACAGAAAGTGTCAAAGAACAAGTGATACTCGAGATTATGTTTTCAAAAATCACCCTGAGTAAAGCTCAGATCTGTATCTCTCAGAGCTGGCACAACTTCATATATTTGGTATCAAAAAGATTTCCGAAGATGCCAAAGTGTCGACTCAGAATTGTATTACAGCCTTGAAAATCGATGTGCATGTCAGGACTGGGAAGGATTCACTGGGAAACACACTGGGCATTACAAACTTTTGGAAATGGAGCTATTCCCATAGTGACTTCAGGTCACATTGTCATAAATGGCCTAGTGCATGCTCCGAACACACAAAAAATATGGGATTCTCAAGGAATAGCAGGTAAGTACCAACAAAGGGATCTTGTCTATTACTTGCCTTTCTAAGGTATGCTTTCATATAGACAGATTAGTGATATGCTGATTTCTAGTTTGTAATGACTTATTTCAAGCCTTTGTCCCTTTCTCACCTCCCCTGTCCCACTGCTCCTGCTGGTTTCGGACCTTCACAGGCAAGAAATGACTTCAGCACATACTTGACTTGACGAAGATGACCCTCCTCTTAAAGGCAGTGAGATTATTTACATCCTTGAAGTCATTCAGGTACTGAAGTCTCAGCCCCTCTCCAAGGGACAGGAATGTTAGTGCTACTCTTTGCTTCCATGGGAGCCAAGTGCAAAGCTCCCAGTCAGGTTTCCCTGCCATTACTGGTGCCAGCACCACGGATGTCCGCAGCAGAAACAACAGAACCATGCCAGCCACTGACTGATATCCCAAGGGAAAAACTCTTCCTTGGTGGCATGTGATGCAAAAGTCACGCCATGTGCCACAACTGTCACATGACTGGGCAGCCCTGTCTCCAGGGTAACATTGGTCAAGACTGAGATGCTCTGGCAGAGCCACACAGGGAAGTTTGCATAATGCCCACCCCACCACTTCTGACCCCAGCCAGTATTATTAATCATTCACTTTCATCAGCAGTAAATTCACCCATAAAATTTAATTAGAAAGAAATCTGTAAATGCATTTTTAAAACAAAGCATAAAATAGAAAGGCCCATAAAAGGAGTGACATAAACACCCACTCGGAGCTTTACTGGGGAGCCAAGGAGGAGGGTTGCTTTGTTGTTGTTGTTCTGTAGTAAGTTTTAAAATACTATAAAAAAATAAGCATCAAGAAGCATTGTTTTGAAGGGGTAAATTATACACCCTCTGAAAGAGATCTCTGTCAGCTCAGTACCCAAAACTGCACATGTTATTAGCAGACTAAACAGAAGCACAACACAACTCTGTATCACTGGAGACCTCCCATATATTTGCCTAGAAGCCAATAGTCTCTGTTGACTAAGCCTTTTTCCTTCTGTGTTGAACAATAATTATGTTTCTAGAAGAATTCAGCCTCAAATATTAAGCATTCCAGCCAGTCTTTCCAAAGGTAGAGGGAGCAGTTGTTAATCTATAATATAATCTATAAATGCTGCATCCAGGGGAGAGGGGAGTGTTGCAAGAGTGACTCTGCATTGACACCAACCCTCTGCACATCCCTGCTGGGCAGAAAGGAGGTAATTTGGGATTGTGTCCGAGTGCTGTAATGGGCTGCTGGTGTGACAAGGATGAAGCACTTCAAGAGACCTTTTTGGCCAACTTGCTTCTCCCCCACCAAATCACTGAACTTTGTATTGCTTGTTTGTGCTGCTCGAGACGTTTGCAAAATAAACTTTTTCATAGATGATTTATATGCAGAGAAGTTAAAAACAAACTGACCTTTCTCACCCACCAAATACTCCAAGCTTGTCCTTGTATCCGATTGCCTACTTGAACCATCTGAGATTGCTCTTTGCAACGCATGGCTATGCTTTTGTGTGTGTCCCCTTGCAGGAGTTCTGGGAGGGAAAGCAGCGAGGGGGTTTTGCAAGACGTGAGTCCGTTTAGCAGATGGAAATGCGGAGAAAAACCATCACCTATTTTTTTTCTGGAAAAAACCAAAGTTACATAAGCGCTTCTGTAACTTTTTCTGTTTCATAAGTAACCTGGCAAGTTGAGTAATTCACATTCTGGGTATCATTCTAAAGAAATATTTCTAATAATCCTCTCTGTGTACAAAGCGGTATTGCCTCATCCTGGTTTGGCATTTAATCTACTAGTTACTATTTTCAGAAAGGCTATTTCCAAATTCAAATAAAAACAACAATCTCACACTTATACAGCGCCTTTCATCCTAGAAGATTCCAAAGAGCTCTGCAGAATTAAAACAAAACAGACATGTTGGACACAGGGTGGCTTCATTCATCACTGAAATGCAGCCAGCCCTGGGGTGAAGTGTGCTCAGAGGCAGCAGCCCAGAGCAATATGATAGAGCAGCTTCCAGTAGGGAGCATGCAGTGCCTGAATCTCTTCCTCCATATCTTACTGCAGCTACACGGAACTCTGTGGTGTTATTTGTGATTTACACACGATGTTAAACATGCCAGGCCGTAGCTCCACGGGGAAAGGAAGGAGAACTCAGCCACCTCCATTGCAGTGTCCTGCTCCCTTTGCCACCCAGAGAGCCAGGGATGTGACTGTTCAAAAACTAAAAGGTGGAAGAGGGGGAGAGCAGTAGAGACTCGACGGGCTCCCAAGAGAAAGGATGAAATGTGGGTATCATTCCCACAGAAGTCCCATGCAGAATAAAAATTCACCCAGCCAGCATCCTCTTTTTTCACACACAGCTTTGCCCAAACATCTGAAGGCCAGAACTGGGAAAGGTCTGCTGAGCCCAGAGCCAATATAACAACTGCACAGCCACATCTTCAGCTGAATCGGAAATCTCTGGGATAGTCCTTGAAAGCATTCCAGCAGGGACAAACTCCGCTGTTACGGGAGCAGTGTGGGAGTGTTTGGGAGGCAGCCACCTCCATTTCTCATGGCAGGTTTAGTGCAGCCTGCTATTATTTACCTTCAGCACCTGCACAGACAGCTGCCAGCACCAGGAATCCCAGCTCAGGAGAAGGAGGATAAAGTCCATTTTCTCTCCTGCCCACACACACACTCACACACACACTCTCACCAACTAGATATGAAATATTTTGTGAACTTTTTTTCTAGGCTATTTTTCTGCTGCCTCCAAGTGTCGCAGCATAACTCAGTCAGGCTGTACCAGGATCCAGAGCTGGCCATATTATAATCTCATTTAAAGATACGAAGCCATAATTAGTGAACTCTGAATAAGCATTCTGTATTATGGTGTCTAATACTTGTCTTGGCTAATGCAAATACATGAGAAAGGGTATAATCTTATTTATATGTATCAATGTACTGAATATATGTCTTTACAAAACCCTTGTAGTACTTTTGCCTGCACGATTTAATCTATGGCACCAAAATTGCACATTAACTGCTTATACTAAGTTGTGCCTTGATTTGAAAAAAAGAAAGGAAGGGAAGCAAAGCACCAACCTTGTTAACCCTCTTACCAGGCTAATACTTCATTGAAAATCCCCTTGGTTGTAATGGATTTTTCTTTTTATACGTACTTTATACAGCACCGTATTAAAGTGGCTTTTTATAAACACAACACATGAGGTTAATAGCTGCAGCCCCGGTTAGGGGTTTTTTTTACCCTAAATCTCTACCAAGACTGTTATATAAATGCTACTGTTCTAAAAATAAAACCCAAAACACTCAGGGAAATTGTTACATTATCACTCCCCACCTCAGGCTACTAATGACGGGGAACCAGGGCATGCCACTTGTGGGTGAAGTAAAACTCCTTACGAAAAGAATCCATCTTCACCTGGTCACCTTTGAAGGTCTTAAAGGTTATGCGTTTACAGAAATTCAGTGACTAAATGGGTTATCTGCTGATTTGATGATGCTTACACTAATGCCTGCACTATGCTGTTTCCAACAAAGGAAACAAAGGGAGATCAGTATTTTTTTTCCCAGATTTTTAGGCCAGAGGAGTTTTAAAAATCTCATCGACTCTAAACCACAGTCCAAAAGGCACTAGCAGCTGCTTGTAACAGCCTCAGGGATATTTTACTGTTTCTGATGTAAAACTTGTGGTGTAACCTTCAACAGAAGCTGCTCACACCCCCTCATTCTGTGGAAATTTGCTTGGGCACTGTTTTGTCAAGGAGAGGAAAAAAAGGTATAATTAATCTAGAACTATAAAATCAATCATCATAAATTAGCACACCTTGATCAGCTACTGCACTTCATGACTTGATATGACTGCATTTGCCCCAGGCCTTGACCTTCAGGGACTGCAAAGGAGCAGCCAACAGCTCCTGTTCTCTCTTCTCTTTATTGGTGAAGGGTGGAGTGAGCTGATCTGGGCCAGGATGCTTTGCTGTCCTCTGACCTGGCACTGCTCTGCAGGGTCTGTGCAACTGCAGTGATGCTTGAGCAGTCATGGGCATGAACATGGGCACCAAGTGTGACACGGTGACAACGGCACAGGAACCACGACGGTCCCCACCTCCACCCTGCAGGGCATGGCTTTGACACCGGGGTGTGAGTGCACCCCTGCAAATCATGTCCTGGTTGCTTTTGAATAAACCAGGGATATCATTTCAATCCTTATGTATGATGTAATCTTTAGCACTTCTGGACTGGCACCTCACTCAGAGCACTTGTAAATAAAGACTACTGCAGTACACAAGCCTGTCTGAGTTTTGGAGACTGTGAAGAGTTCTGGTTTGTGTTGTTGATATCTGTCACAAGCTATTTCATAATCTCCCTTCAGCACGGTGAGGGGATGTTTTCACTCCAGAGTGAGATGTGGCTCAATGGGAAGAGCTTCTATTCTGGCTTCTACTCCTTGCTCAGTGACCACTGACCAACAATGGTCTTTGGTATCTTACTTAATCCTGTGCAAATGTCTAGAACTAAGTCTGGTTTATAAGCAGTTTAAAAAGTGCTTCAAAACCTCCACACAACTTCAGTCAAAGATTTTTGGAGCTTTTTCCTGCTACTTGATTTTGCAACTCTACCACTCAACAGGCAAAACCCGTTGAGAACACTGCATTCCATGGGCAGCATTTAATCCTATCAGTTTGAGATCATCAGGATCTGTGTTCAGCCCCACCAAAGACCGACAGTCCCACTTGACCGGCACTTTATGAAAACACAGCACCGGGCCTGACCACTTCATACCGTCAGATGAAAGGAGAAGCTCGTGGCAGAGATGAAAATTTAACTGAGCTCTCCCCAAAGCCCAGTCTACTATTTCTGATGGAAAACCATGTGCCTTCCCGTCAGTGCCGAGTCTGATGGCACAGGCCCATCTGCAGTGAGATCTGAGTGTCAGCTCCTAACTGCTCTGGGAACTGATAGACCACAGCTGGGGACTTTCTAATTTATGGGAAATAAGAAGTATTTTCAGCGCTTGTGGATCTTTCCACAGGCTGAGATATTCTAACTAGACAGTTTTTATTCTAGCAGAAAATACTCTGGGCATTTTCTTAATAATTTTAGCATTGCTCACTCATTTTTCTTTTTTCTCCCTTCAATTCCTTTCTGTCATGAGAATAAAAAAAAAGAAAAATTCCATTTGAAATGGAACGTTTTCCTTAATCCTATAAAGAAAGAGTATAATTGATTCAACTATAAAATTTATAGGCATGGAATCAATGCTTATTATAGTCAAAACATGCCAGGTCACTCCTTTGCGGCTGGTTTAAAGCTGTTCCGCTAAGTGTAATGTTAAATGAAAATGCTTTAGTCTAAACATGAAAAGGTTAGATTGTGTTACATCTGCACAACTCTGCGTGCCTGCTAGGATCTGATTTCAGGGTTTCACACAGAAGACCTTCCATTGTTTCCTTTGTACCTTCTCCCTGGGGAAAAGCTAACTTTTGACAGTCACAGTAAGTAGCTGCTGTAATGTAGATATTAATTTAATCTGGAGCTGCATCAGTCCTTAAACAGTTCAGACGTTGCCTGTATGTTCTGGTGGTCTGGAAAACGCTGAAAAATCGAGTATGAACGGGGCTTAATCATGGCAATGATGGCAAATCTTTTCATTCTCTCAATTTTTCTGTTCTCAGACGTCTTCCTTCAGGGCTAATTAAATAGACTTCAGTGCTACACAGACACAGTCACTCCTACTCTTCTATTAAACATTTCTACACACTTTGCAATTAAGCTACTAAACTTTTCAGCAGATGTTTTTTCTAAGCAGCAAAGTGTTTATAACTTCTCTGTTGGCACAGAGCAATGCCGTCACATAGATCTAATGGTGGAACATTTAGTGGGTATATTTATTAGAGCTGGATCCAGGCAAACTGATGGGAGAACCTCAGATTGAGCAGATTTCCCATTTTTTTTTGCTACTCTGTCATTTCATCTTCATGCTGTGCCTGGTGTAGGTGTAGTGCTTCTGGGACAAGACTGTGCTCCGATCTTTAGATTTCAGTCCCTGGGCCAAAGTTTGCCTTTGGCTGAACAGGTGTAATTCCTGTTGAACCAAGCGGGAATTCCAGAGTTTTAAATAAAAACAGCTCTTGGCCCATTATCCACTTACATGCACTGTGCCCAGGGGCCAAGATACACAGAATTGACAAGTGATTGGGGGTTCCTCAAGAGCTCGAAGCTTTACTACCCAGGGCTCAAATAAAGCAGTGTTTCAGACAGCAGGGAGCACATGCCAGTTGCATTTGTCTGAATTTCATCACTCAGAATAAAGGCCCTTAAAATCACCAGCCACTTTCCAAAAAAACTGTCCCACCCCAAATTATAAATCCTAGCAGTGTCAAAGCCTAAATAAATACATACGTCAGCTGCCGGGATCCTGGATGTCAGTTTTCAAGGCTTATATTGCCCCAGACTAGTCTGTAAATAATTTTTATTTTTATTCATGACTTTAAAACCACATCACTAGTGGGCTGGACTTGTGGTTCTTCATTTGCATATTATATGTTTTGACCGAAACGGAGTTAAATGCAGAGGGAGAAGAAACGAGGGTCAGATTTCATTGACAAAATAAAGCAGCTTGTGTGAAATCAACGCCTAGTGATGGAAAAATATGCCACTGAACTGAGCCCTTCACTGGTTTTTTAACTAAAACAAGGTCTCTGTAATGACAAACACTTCCATCTTCAACTCCATCACAGACACTAACAGAAAAACTTGGCATCTCTCATTGTATGGGAATCTGAGGCAGAACTGGTGAGGACTTTTTCCTGCCATCCTCTTGCCAACTGTACATTCCATCTGACTGAGGATTACTGATAATTTTTGGCAACTTTGTGGCTACAGAGGACTCTTCTGTACAACTATTTATTTATCCAGGACTTCAGGAATTTATTTTTAACAGAACTTTTAAAAATACTGTAAACACAGAATACGCTAATTGTATTAACAAAAGGATTCCTACACCAAGCTTAATTTCCCCCCCTCTCCACCCCAAGCACGTTTTGGGTCCAAGCTCCTCAGTTGGTGGAAGCTGGTAGAGCTGCTCTCACTTTGGTGGACGCCTGCCAAATTTACAATAGTTGAGGATCTTTCCCAGTAAAGCAAAATGCTTATAAAAATCTGAATAAAAGGGAGTATTTAGACACATATTCTTTCCTCAGCAGTAGTACCAGGAACCTTTAACAGCCATGTCTCTGCAGCTACAAACGGGACCTCATTTGCCAAGAGACACAGACCCTGTCAGAGAGCACCAACAAACTGAAGAGAGAAAACAGGTCAAGGATGTTATTCCCATTTTACAGAAGAAAGACTGAGACAGAAAAGCACCAACTGACTGTTTTCTACCAAACCAGACAGAACTGGCTCCAGCAGAGCCCTGGGCCACCTCTATCAGGGCATGAAGACATACCCAATGAAATTATGTATCTTGTCAGAAAACTCTAACAAAGTGAGAACTGGCGTCCTGTGTCCCCATCCAGAGCACAGCCTATTCCCTAAATGTCCTGGAAAATCTCAGAACTAGATTAGAAACTATTACTTCCACCACAAAAAATTCAATGACAACTTGTTGGTTTTCAGCGACAGAAAGCTGAAATGTTTTAGTTTTGAACGAAGTTCTTCCCCTCCGCTGTTGGGGACTGAAATCCAAAGAATTTTTACAAGCAAACCTGATTTTTCCTTCGTTTTAACAGAAACTTTGCTACCCAACCAAAGCCTCACTTTTTCTTTTTTTTTTCAGAACCTGAACTTGAATATTTTCAGACGCATTCGTAAAAGAAAAAAGAAAAAGCAATTGTTCTGACAAGATCGACTTTCCATTAAAAATCACAGCACAAGGGGCAATTTTCTCCATTTTCTTCCTCTTCTTCATCAAAATTGTGACTGGTGGGAAGGAAGGAAGTAAAGGACTGTGTCCCAGCAGCACCACTCTGCGACCAGCTCTAGGAGGCAGTCCTGTAGACTCAGCACTAGTCAGAGCCCCTTCCTAGTCCTGTCTGTATAGAGCAGGGAGCAGAAATTCATCTACATCTGCACTAAACTGCCCTGCACTCCAGGACCTCACCAGCCATGGCTTTCCCATCCTCAGCACTTCCCCACCACTTGTCCCACAGGGACAGTGCCCACGTGTCCAGACAGAGAATCTGCTCCAGACAGGATCCAGGCCCTTCCTCCCAGCACCTCAGAAGGGTTTTGGGGTGGGTTTAGTGGGCAGTTGGCACTCCTTTATCTTTCATGGACTCCTGAACTGCTTTTGCTGTTTTATAATGCCTGTGTGAAAATTCTGATCGTGGTTTAGAGCAATAAGGCAGTAAACAGGCTGAGAACTGTGCTCTGCCTCTCTGAACCACTGGAACCAGGGACACTAAGCTCCCAACTTAGGAATCCAACGTGTGTACCTGACACAACTAAAGCTGGGCAGTGCAGCTGGCTTTGGATTAAACCTCCTGTGTTTGGTTTTCTGGCTAGTCAGCATTACCTTGTCTTGAATTAAGTGTTTGCACAGATCCTGAGCAAAGCCGTGCGCAGTAACTGGCTGCACGAGCTCAGGCCTCAGGGCTGAGCAGCACCAAGGATGGCTCACATGGGGCTGTGGAGCTCTGAAGCAGGAAAGGCATTATTTGATCAAAAAAGAAAAATTAAAAAGAGAAAATTTCTGCTTTAAAAGATTTAATTATTTCTAAATGTAAAATAAAATACCCATAAAGTAACGCAAAGAAGTTAAACGTTCCCTTCGAGGGAAATTCTCTCTTTTTAAAATTATCCCTTTTTCTAATAAACTAGTAATTTCTGTAATCCATATAAAACCACTAACACTCATTCTTCTATTTTTAAATAACACTGGAGAGCTTTCCCAAGGCTTTATTTTATTTTTATGAGAAGGATTAAAAATTGTGATGGTCCAGATTCTTCCACACTTCTTCTATCTGCTGACAAGTAACATACTCCTGCCATAACCCCAGTGAGCAGCAGCTGGGGATGTGTCCTGTGGAATTTGCAGCACTCCACTGGCTGCAGTGGAGTAATGCCAGGCTGACAGATTCACTGCTCTGAATGCAACACCATCTGATTTGGAGCTTGCTGAACAAGTCATAAATCAAGCGATCTTTATGTTTCTAGACAAACATTTCAAGAAAAACAAGGATAAAGGATCTCTATATGGAGCTATTTGTTCTATCCAGTCTCTTACCCAGCTTAGTATTTTTATTGCTTCACAATGAGCATATTGTGATTTGTCTAGACTGCATGGGAGGATGCTTTACCCTTTCAGAGTAACTCAGGGCTGTATCCCTGTTTTTGCCCCAGAAGAGGATCAGGGGAAGAAACTACAGCTGAGACACCACCCTTCCTTGGGCTCGCTCTGCCAGGGACGCTGCTGTGCTCCAACCCGTACCTAAAACACGCGGAAAGAATAATCTGCTCTTAAGTAGCTCACAGTGCTCTGGTTTTGGATCCAGTTTTGTGCTAAAGTGAGGCAAGACTGGCTGACTGAACCATGGCACAGTGTCTCAGATGGCACCGCAGACACGCGCCGAGGGGACACACACCACCTTCACCACTCAAAGGAACAGGGGGCGAAGTCTGCTCAGAGAAGAAAATCCCTCCTGCTCTCTCACACCTCCCCTCTGCCCCTTATTTCTCTCTCAAATAATTCAGATGTTTTAGCCCTTCCAGACAAAAACTGGAGCTTTAAATTAAAATGTCATCTGTTAGTAAAGAAACTGAGCTATGTTTTTCATTCCTGAGAAAGGACTCACTTATGCTTATAACTATAAGTTGCTAGTGATTAAGCAACTGGTATATTTTCACACTCATTAAAAGAAACACGGTGTGTTCGCCTTTCTAAGAAAAGGCATCTTGTTTGTAATACTGTAATACATTGGGAACACCTTCTAATTGGCTTCTAGTGCCCCTTGCCAAAATTCAGACACAAGTTTGTTTATTTACACAAGGAAAAAAATAAAACATTGTATAATTAGTCGAGTAATGGACTCCTAAATTCAGCAACTCAGAGGTATGCAAAACTGACAAACTTTTTAAGATTTCATTTTGGTTTATGAAATATCTCAATAGGTAGCCCAGACTGCATCATGGCTATTGTAGCAATGTGCTGCTCAATGTGGTGTTTGTGTCGAGATGGAAAACTTTGACATGTTTGATTTTTATGCAAGTCAATTAACTTGTTTTTTAAAACTGTAAGGGCATGCTTTGCAAATAAGATTACTTACTATAAATTATGAGAACATAGGGCTCCATTCAGACAAAAATGTTACACACCCCTTACACATGCATAAGTCTGCAGAATATAGTTCTGCACCCTGACAACTTATTCAGCTAGGGGTAGGAGCTTATTTTGGTCTATTCCATGGGGGCTTTCCTAAAAAGATATGAACAAAAGGGGATAGAGACTTAATTAGAATGTCTCTCTACACCCCACCTTCCTTTGCACCACCCAGGCAATTCCAACAGGCCAAAACCTCTCCTTATGCGGTGAGGGAAGAATTTCTTTTTTCAGTTAAGTCAGCCCAGAGCAGAATTAGCAATGGTATGTCCCCCTAACCACAGCACAGACAGACATTTGGCCATTCCCACCTGTGAGTTCTGCTCTCAGCACTCACACTCAGGCACGGTCTGTTGACTGCAGGCATGTCCATCTGTTAACACAACCTTCATTGTGCTTGGCCCCAGCTCAGGTGGGACCCTCACACCAAGACTTCAGGGGAAAGCTGTCCCTGGAAGAGAGACACTGAAAACCAGAAATGACACACCAGCAGCGGCACAACTGAACATGGCAGGGGTGTTGCAGTTGGCACAAATCATTTTCATTTCATGAGATAGACCTTTGGTGAAGATTTCTTGCTTCCAAAACGCAGATTCTTCGATGGGTGCACGAGAAATGCAGGATGACTTTCTGGCACTCAAAATACAACCTAAAGAACTGCAAAGATGTACTTGGGGCTTGGACGCAATGACAGTGCCAATACATACACAAAGCAAATCCAGAGACAAGTATGAGTCACAGAAAGAAAAACTCTGGAATTTTGTCCAGGTCCTTTCCACTTTTACACATGCAGAGAAACTCTACCTAAGCAAACCATCCCATTGATTACATATGTAGGCAAGAATTGCTCGCATGAAGAAAGGTCACTGGATCTGGTCCCTGCTTTATGCACATCGTGATAGAAAGCCAACTCTTACTAAGTCCAAGACTTGTTCCCATTAGTTGTGAATAGTAGGTTAAGGCACAGGAGAGCATTTTGTCTTCCTTGCCAGCTTCAGTCTAGGTAATGAAGTCATTCTTATTTGAGCTTGATGTTAAATTGTTGGTTCTGATCTAAAGTCTGCAGCAGAGAGAGTCCATATTGCAGATCACTCATTTCTTGAGATGTCTCTGACCTAGACAAAAAGGTTAAAACAGGGAGAGATGATTGATAAGATTAAGGGACAAGTGGCTTTCCTTGTCCTCTGGCTACATTCTGGACAATCTCCTCCACAGACTTCCACAGCTACCAGAACTAACTTTCAGCTTACAGCAGCAAACTGGTGGAAACAGTTACAGACAAGCAGAGGAACACATGTGCACAGACACACTCGGGAAAGGCATTTCAGGCAAAAGACCTTCCAGAGTTAGAATCCCATCACTACACACGTGTTCAGAATAAGGAGGATGCTGTTCTGATCAGAAATCAGCCATGGCATTTACCAGAACTGACCTGCCACGTATGGAAAGACACCTCCCATTCCCGAGGAGAACCAGCTACGTGCCTCCCAGCAGCCTCCCAATGTCGGGTCAACTGTTGTTACTGGCAAGACACTGCTGTGGAAAGGCTGCAACAGAATCAGGGACTCATCACCACCAGTATGTGTTGCTATGGACACCATTGAAGAAAAGCAAAATCATCTGAGAAGGAAATAAAAGACTCTTTTCCACCAATAGTGACAGACAGTCTAATAGGTTAGTGATCCTGGTGGAATGCTAATCAACAGCACATAGAAAGACTTGGAAGTCATGCAACTTTTAATATTCCTAGAGAAGGAGTGGAGAAGTGAACCCATGTACCAGTGGCCATGGGGGATTTACAGTAACACTCAGCACTCAAACACAGGCATCGCACCTCAATGCCACGGATAAGCCAGGTAATACTTTGGTCTTACAAGTCCTTCCTCTCAGGGATCTCAGCTCCAAGCCACACTCACCTGGAGAGCCCATCCACACATTCCTACTGAACCAAACACCGAAATGGAGCTGGATTCCTTGCTTGCACACCACTGAACAGCTCGTCAGACACCGGCAGAGCTGTCCTGATTTACTGCAGCCGTGGGCCCTGAGGCTGATTTGAGCCCTGAGACAATCTAATTTTTCCATTCCTCACAGCTCTGGTGAATAATTTAAACATGCGCTCTGAGCTCACCAAAAATAATACATTTTCAAAATTTTTGGTGAGCTGAAAAACAAGAAATGCTGGCTCAGAATCACATAAAATGCCCTGTTCGATCTTACAGAGTGTAATTTTGATTGAAATGGGATTTTGGCTTATGCAGGTTAAAAAGGAATGAATTTTTGTCTCAGAATTGAATGAGGACTTTCAAAAGGGAAAAAACCCCACCATTTTAAGTTAAAAAATCAACAGGTATTACTCTGAAAACATCAGAACAAAATATTTTATTTTTAAAAAAATTCTTTAATGTTTTCAAAGCTGGAAATTGGCCACATTTTTTCAGCTGATGTGAACCTGTAAAATGTTACCCTGCCACTGAGTCGCCATTTTTGCCCCAGAAAAGCTGCTAAAAATACTTTTCTCAGCTGTACCAATAGACAAATCTATTGACCTTAGGAAGACAATTTGCACAACTGGGGCCAGGGGCATTAAATTTACTGTTTTAACAGAACCTAAACCATTCTGAGCTATTTACACCAGAAATATAGAAACAGGGACTCAATGAAACTTTCAGTCTCCTTTCATTTACTGTACAATGAAATGAATCCAAAATACAGAATAAATTACAGAATTGCTTAGTAAGGCTGGGAAGGCAGCAAAATACTCTGAAATAAATAACATATTTGACTCAAACATTGCAAGTGACATCACAGAAATGATGCTCAGGAACATCTGAGACAGGAGGAGATTTGGGGATGATTTGCAATCGGGCTGTTTAACACAGCAGAGCTACTCATGGATTCCGGGCGTTCAGACCTATCATTCAGTGCTCCAGTAATTTTTTAACATACTTTTTTTCAATTGAAATCAGATTTTTTGGACCATGCTGTCTATATGCTGGACTGTATGAGTCCATATGCTCTCTCAGTTACGAATATTAAACTCCTGACAATAACAGAACCCAAAAGTGATGTGGGGAAGAGAGATCCAGTAGCTCCCTTATCTGGTAAGATGAGCTGAAGTGCAAGCTCAGCTGTCGTCAGAAATCAAGGAACCAACCCATGGCCTCAGCCAGAGGCACAGAGAGACAGAGCAGGACTCAGGTCATGTCTCTCAGAGGCCACTGAGCTTTTTCAGAGCTGATGTCACCTGAGCTGCAGTGCAGAGGCACCACGACGCTCCCCAGAAACGGGAGGGTCGGGTCAGGGCTGTCCAGGTTTGGCTCCAGATAAATTTGGCAACTGAGCTCTGGCAACACACTTGCAAGACACAAACCCACAGGAAACCAGGTTTCAAATGTTCCACAGCTTAATATAATGCAAATATTGCAATTTCCCCTCAGTGTTCAAATCATTGTTTCCGCCGAGCAGCACAGAGGGTCACTGGAGGTTGCAGTAGTAGCTGTCCCAAACTTGAACACAGAATATACCTGCACTCTCGTGAAACACATAGATTGGGTTCCTTTCTGAAGGTTAAGTCTGCCCAGAAAAGAGAAGCTGCCAGGAAATGGCTCCTTCAGGTCAAGTGGCAGCAGTGTCTGCACAGACACCAAAGATCCTGCAATACACTGACAGGGATTATTATACCAGATATTCTGCCTAACAGGGAAATAACATTTATGCTCAGCCCCTCGACAGTACTTCTTTACACAATAAAGTGACCAAGGTCACTTCTTTGCAGATTTTCACCTTAACTGTAGCAAAAAGGCAAAGGCTATACTGGAAGTTACTCATGAGCTCCTCAAGATCTGGCAGCACAGCTCTAGAATCCATATATTTTACAGAATAGAAAAGGGGAATGACAAAAAGGAGGGGGGAAAAAAGTGAAGAGTGGGTAACGCTGCCACAGCTCTTCCTCCCCCATTCTCCTTTTTCTCCTACAAATCCAGCCTGGCAGGAGATATGGCTTAGAATCCAATTATTTTGCTTTAGGATTTCTCTTCTCAGTGAGAAATTTTCTTCTCTTTTTCTCATTACTTCAGAGTGAAAAGATTTGGAAATGGGATTTTCTGAAGCTCCTAGTAAAGTTATATACCTAAATCCCATATTTATTTTTTTTTTAATGGACATCTACTAGCTCTTTTTGGAAAAAATAACCCCAAACCTTACTATAACCAGTTACAAAATTCGCCATATCAGACAGAAACTTGTCTGTAGCAGTAACACTACATCTACTGTTTTCACAGTGTTGTGTCTTATCATTGTCTCCTACTGAGAGCTGTGAATTTCTGCATCCAACAACTCAAACCATAGGTCTTGTTCCCCCACAGGTGTCTGCTTGTTGAACAAGATGCCTAATCTCAGGCGCCCAGGACTGAAAATGTTAGCCTTAAAATCTGTTGGCATCTCTCAGAAGCTTAGGAGTAAGAGGAACCTAGTCTGGCTGTCTGAAAAGTTTCATTCAGATTGCTTTAAATATTTGGTGGATGATTACAGTCTGAACATTTGACTACATGCCACTTCATTAGACGTACTCATTTTTTTTGTTCGTACCATGGATGGGAAATTAAAAATGATCTCTGATATTTGATTTCCCATAAGATATGAGAGATATTCGAGGCAGTGTCTGGAAAAAAATTAGGATAATAAGGTGTATAAATCTCTGCTTCATTTGAAACAACGCATAAAAGCCAACCCCACATTAATTTTTTTGCTGAAAGAACTTCAATAAGTTTTAAAGTAAGTGTTTCATTTACTGCCACATGCCACACATACATGGCAAACAGTTTATACAAACCACAACACTCAGCTGTTCCTGGTTAGGTAGAACAGCCCTCCCCTGAACACCCAAGCTGCTCTTGGTTCCCTCGGGACTCTGGGACAGGGTGCTGAGCGTTTTGGTCCAAGGCAGAGCACGTGGGGTGAGCATTCAGTCCTTCTGGGGAGGTGCTCCTGAAGCCTGGGTTGAGTGTGCGCTTGAAATGTTGTTGGCTCAGCCCAGAATGCTCTGCACTTTTGGAGGCAGCTTAAGTGCAGCATAACTATCCCTGACCTGGTGGTCCTGCCTTAATGCCTTCTTCATGGAGTGCTCAGGGAACTTTATTAGACTTTCCAGTTAACTGGAATAGTCCACTGTGTATACACACAGTGGTGCTGGGGGTGTGTGGCGAGGTTTGGGGACTGGGGGGGCTACAGGGGTGGCTTCTGAGGGAACTTTCCCCCATGTCCAATGGGGCCAATTCCAGCAGCTCCAAGATGGAATTGCCACTGGCCAAGGCCAAGCCCATCAGTGAGAATGGGAGCACCTCTGGGATAACGTATTCAAGAATGGGAAACAAAAAAACCCCCAGCTACTTCAGCCAGAGAGAGGAGTGAGAACATGTGAGAGGGACATGAGAGAGAATGTGAGAGGATGTCTCTGCAAACATCCAGGTCAGGGCAGAAGGAGGGGGAGAAGGTGCTCCAGGCACCTCTGGGAGCAGAGATTGCCCTGCAGCCCGTGACACAGCCCACGGTGAGGCAGCTGTCCCAGGGAACACGCTGGGGCAGAGATGCACCTGCAGCCCCTGGAGGAACCCACACCAGGGCAGGTGGATGCCCAAAGGAGGCAGTGACCCCATGGGAAGGCCATGCTGGAGCAGGGTCCTGGCCGTACCTGTGGTGCCACAGAGAGAGGAGCCCACAGCGGAGCAGGGAAGAGTGTGCGAATGTTCTGGCTGAGGTGGAAGGAGCAGCAGAGACAGCGTGTGATGAACTGACCCCAGCCCCCATTCCCACCCCCCTGTGCTGCTGGTGGGGAGGAGGTAGAGAAAATCAGGAGTGCATTTATGGCTGGAAAGAAGGGAGGGGTGGGAGGGAGGTGTTTTAAGACTTGGTTTTATTTCTCAGTACCCTACTCTGACTTGATTGGTGATAAATTAATTTCCCCAAGTTGAGTCTGTTTTGCCTGTTATGGTAACTGCTGAGTGATCCCTCCCTGCCCAAGAGCCTCTTGTCGTATTTTCTCCCCCTGTCCAGCAGAGGAGAGGAGTGATGGAGCAGCTCTGGTGGGCACTGGCGTCCAGCCAAGGTCAACCCACCACAACAACATAAGATCCAGATCCAGCAAACTGCTTGGTGAAAAGGGGCTCTTCACACCCTTCTGGAGCCAACAGCACACACAGGGAGACAGAGACACCCGAGTGTTTCTAAGGCCATGAGAAAGACTTCTAATGTAGCACCGAGACTTAAGTTGGGAAGTGATTCCAGCTGAGGCGTATTTACAAGAGCTTCAAGGTTTGAGTCAATGACCTCATTTATTGTGCAAGTATTACCTACAAAACAAAATTTTATCCACTTATTCCAAAAGGACATGATGAA
This sequence comes from Oxyruncus cristatus, assembly GCA_013399855.1. Taxonomy (NCBI): domain Eukaryota; kingdom Metazoa; phylum Chordata; class Aves; order Passeriformes; family Cotingidae; genus Oxyruncus; species Oxyruncus cristatus. The sequence continues at coordinate 544,622 of VXAY01002113.1, forward strand.
CCTTGAAGTTCACTCAACTTTAAAAGACAGTATCTCAGCTCAAAGGGTTATAAAGTCTCCCTACTAACTTAGGTACATTTACAATAATATTTATGCAAATATTTATTTCAACATTCTGTTGCTGCATGAAAGAAATGGAGTGCTCTTGGAGGAAGAAATCCATGCAAAGGGCAAAATAAACTTGCCTAGATATGCACTATCTCTAAATGCACAAGCAAACTAGGAGAGGGTGTGAGGAAAAACTATTTTCTGTCCATTCTTTACTCACAGACAGTATTATGAAGTGCTTGCAATACCAGAAGGTTCATTTTGAAACAGAGGAGTGATGTTTACACTTGTCCTTATATAAATAGGCATTAGTTTTATGTACTTCTTTTTCTTAGTAGTTCAACTCAGCTTATTTATAGCTCAGAAAAGGCGCTGGATTTTTTTATTGCACAGGTACAATGCAGCAGCTTGGCAAGAATATTCTGAATCACAGCCTGTTCATCCTTTGTTCAGAGAAATGCGTGTTCAGAGCTGCCTGACTGGAGATCCCATGGAAGGGCAACCTCCACCCTGAGCCCTGGAAAGTTGCACTGCTGTAACTAAGGTATTTGTACTGGTAGGCATAAGATGCATTTACTGTGAAGTTATTTGCACCATCCAGTGCAGCACGAACTTCAATTAATACAGTAGAGCCTGGCTCTTGTGTTTGCTGCATCTTCCTCTGGATCGTAGTTGTACATCCAAGCCAGATAGTTAAGTTGCCAGGTGTAGGCCGAAAATAAAGATATTACTATGCCAGAAGGAAAATATTATAAGGGTTGTATCAATACAAGGGACTATACTGGTTATATTCTCCTATATTAATCCCTCCCCCACAAAACAAACAAAAAAACCCCCAACACCAACAATGTCCTCTTATTGCAAACACAAAATCACAAACACAGATCAAACATCCCCATTCCTGTTTCATTCTGCACTTTGGATTGAGAATCCTTGCAAGCACATCGGTTCTGGTGGTGGCTTTGTGATCTGGATCCTGCTTGGTAGGATCTACGCAGAGACCAACAACTCATTCTACAGAGCCCACTCTGCAGGCATCAGATGACTGTGGCTTTCAGTTACTACCTCTGGATCCGAGCCAGAAGCCTAGTGGTGAAAAGCTCTTTATACCATTACCAATCCCTCGAGCCACCCAGTCCTTCTCCATTGCATACAGGTTTTTAGTGTTGTGCCTTAAGATCTGTTCTGGTTCTGAGTAACGTTCTTTGTGATGGCAGCCTTGCCACTCCCCCTCTCATGAGGGAAAAAAAACAACGAGGAGGGAGTGTGAAACCTATTTTCAAACTGTGTTATGATTATCTGATGCAGCGACTACTCTGGGACTCTCCAAGGGAGAGATCTGAGTCCTGGGGAATGTCTGCCTTAGATGAAGAGAAGACTCCAGGCCAGCCAGCGCTAGGATGTGTGTGCTGCTGCCTTCAGCTGGGTGCCAGCTCTTGGACACCAGCACCCACACACTGCCAGAGCCCCTCGCAGGGATGGCTCCAAAGCATTCCAGGACATCCACAGGCTTACCAGGCCTGAGTGCATGCACAGGTTGGTCTGGCCTTGAGTGCTGACATAGATTGATGCTTGATGGCAGCATAAATACACCCCTGGAGAGGGCAGAACATACAACCAGCGAGCCCCAGAACATCTGCTCTCAGCTGGTTTCCATCTGAGCTGTCCCGACAGTGTCAGAGGCTAAACTGTGCCATCTCTGCACTCCTGTCCTCCAGTTCAGCGGGGAGAAGTGACTCACTGGGATGTTATACCCGTGCAGATTTCTCTTCCAGCAGCTTTTCTCCCAGACTCTTCAAAAGCACATCACACAGAGCAGCTGCTTTCCCCACAGGGAACAAGCTGCAGGGGACTTAACAGTAATACACTGGTACCCAGCCTTCACGAAGAGGGCTGTAAGCTGCTGATCCTGCAATAACACCTCGGAGGATTTAGAGTCTTTAATGTTGATTGCTGAATATTTCTGTTCCACTCTGAACCATTCCAACAGTTGTTTCAAGCCAATGTATTCATTCCCTTCCTTTTAACCACTGGAGCTTCTTGCTTGGCCTGGGAGCAGGGAAGAGGGAATGAAAGGGTCTCTTCAAATTTGCTGTAGCTGCTCTCTTAAAAGAGAGCATTGACACAGGTTCTGCAGCTCTCTCGCGCAGCGAGGCTCCTGGAGGACCTGCAGGCACAGAGAGCCTGCACGATCCGTGTGGGCACTCCAGGAAGAGTGTGGCTGTTCTCCTCCCCTCTGCATGGGAGTATCATATCTATTCCTAGCATGGATCTACCAGGTGGCAGCACTCCCCTGCCAACATACCTTTGGTTTGGCTTACCTTGAAAGCTATGATGTTATATTATATGATGATGTCATTATAGTTATTTCAACTTTCAAGGAAGATTCCTGGCAAATCTCCGAGCTGGAATATCTTCTTTTTAGTGGGTCCAAGATCCAGCCAATGTGGTGTGCAGATTACATTTACACAACACAGCCCAAGTTAAGGTGAAGTGTTGATGTTACTAAATTAAGATTATTTCTCTTTTAAAACTGTGAGAGAGCAAAAACTTGTCCAGTGTTTATACAAATATTACTGCTGCAATTTCTGGCTGTGGTTGTTTTGGTGATGACTCCATCGTGCACTCACGCAATCTCAAAAATTCATCTTTGTGGTAGTATTTTAAAAATGATAAAAAGAATCAAATATATTTTTGCAGTTAAGTACATATGTGAGGACACATATGGTGTGTCCAATGTTTTCTAGTTAGTTCATTTTCATCACACTACCTGCACTAATTTTGAATGAGCTTATTACAAACTTCTGGACAACTTACTCTGGTCTACTTGTTATGCTTTTATCAACTGTGTTACTCTTAGGCCTTAACTTTAGCGGATTTTGATGATGTAAGAGAACAAACTATTCTGGATAAAGACTAACTACAAAGATGATGACATTCTGCACTCCTCATCAGGAACTACAGCATACAGGTTAAATACCCAAGTGAGGTTATACACTCTATGGCTGAAGCAGAAATTAATTTAAATCCCCAGTATTATGCTTTAAGACCCTAAAATTGCAAAAGAAGAAAGTGAAGAGTAAGTGAAAGCAAACTTTCAACCTTTCCCTTCTTATTTCTTCCCCACAGTGGTCTCTGTGAGGTCTTACGATGCCACTACAAAGATCAGCAAACAGAAATTGGCTGTGCTATGAATTGATTTCTATTTAAAAGAGCTGTAATTCAATTTTGCTTTAAAAACATATTACAAAATCCAATATTAAATAGATTTGCATAGAAACATTCATCAGAAAGATATTTTATTTGTTTGGCTTGAAACACTTCCACTACAAGCCAAACATTTCAACACCAGGGCAGGAGGACCAGAAAGTGGACCTGACCAGAAACAACAGTGAAAACTACTAGTTTATTTTTGCTCTACCAGCTGACAAAATTTAGCTATTTATTTAAATAAAAAAATCACGGGCCTTGTGGATGGTGAAACTTGATTTTTTTAAACCCCAAAATATTCTTGTAAATTTATTATTAACAGGGTGTTACGAGTTGAGAAAGCACATGTGTACACATAACTCTCTGATTACAATGACTGCTGGAATAAAAGTAAGACAGATCCCGTGATAGATGCTTAGATTACATTAACAGCACACTCCTTTTGCACTCGCACAACACTCACCAACGCACACACAGCTCTGCACACAGGAACATTTTAAACCTTGAAGCAAGCAGTCAGAGGTGGTTTCCAGATGAAGTCTCTGTTTGCCCCATTGCTGGGATCACCGACAGATAAATTACCGGGTGAGCCCCCTCACTAAGTAGTGGGAATATTACTTTAGTAAAGTTTGCTAATGGGGCAAAGGACCTTGTATTGTAATCCAGTGACATTTTCAACCTTCGGAGAACTTTTGTTGACATTCCCGAGTCCCTGGCTGCCATCCCAGCATGAAATAGTTTCTGTTCACATAATTCTCGTGTTTACCAGTCATGAAAAACTCTTGCTTTTTTTTTTTAAATAAACTTTTTTTTTTTTTTTTTTTTGCAAGTGAAACTCTGTCTAAAAAAATATTGGCCCCAGGCATACAAGGTTTTGCATAAATTCATATGTGATGAATGGCTGATTTTAATGTTATTTGGGTATTTGTCAGAACCTAACAAATATACATGGTAATGGTGGTTCATAAACTTAAACATCTCAATATACCCTTTCTTCTGGAAATAAATTACGTTTGTTTGCCCTGCCTGGAGTCCTAAGGTAGCCGACATTAGGAATATTTTAAATGTGATCATCCATCCAGCATGTCTTTCAGGCGCCACGAAGATTAAATGAAAGAATCATAAGATGAAGGTCTTTAACTTTTAATCCTTTTACAATGAACCCTTAGATAGACATGGGGGCAGGGTGCCTTCTATGTGAGTAATAATGCCTCTGTTCCTCTTCACTAGGTTAATGAATACCCTAAATGTCCCAAGATC
>VXAY01002113.1:552433-567798 GCA_013399855.1 Oxyruncus cristatus
GCTGCTGCGGGACGGAGGATGCGGTCTGGCATCTCCGGGGCTCCCGCCCGGCGGGACCCCGCGTACGGACCTGCGGTCCCACGGCGGATGCTCCGGCAGCCTGCGCGGCCCCGCTCGGAGCCCTCCTCGGAGCACTCGCTTAAGCGATTTTCTAGGGAGTTCTCCAAGATTTCTCCATCAGAAACGCAATTTCCAGTTGTGCCCTCAGTCCATACAGGAAAAGATGGAAAGTGCCTCAATGGCAAATACATAAAACAATTTAAAATTTGATAGTAAGTGCTGTTCCGTGGCAGAGTTACTGTCTCGCAGAGAGCACTTGGCGGGCAGGCAGGCAGTTTGCTGTAAGGGTCTATTACCGTTTGAGTAAAATTTCCTCAAGTGCTTGAATGCCATTCCTGCAGGCTATTTAGGCACTTAGGAGCCTAAGTTTAATGGGACTGAAGCTTAGCCATTTCACCTAAATTATTTATGCATTTGTTTAAATTTTAAACTTCATATTTAGGTTCATTATGAAAGTAATAAACTGATTGCATTACTGAGGTTGTGTGTTTTTTATAAAAATTACATTTTTTCCACTATATTCACTCCTAATTTTCAATTTAAAGCAACTCTTACTTTGCTTTATTCCTGAGCATACCGGGTATTTTATTAATAATACATAACTGAAAAAAAATTACATTAAAAAGATGGAAAACTGACCCTAACTTGACACTGTAAAAGAACCTCACAGTGACACTTGCTGCTACAATGTCAGTCAAAGATGATCTGGAGCGTTACTAGAATTTTTTACATCTGGAAGTTGAGGTCTCTACGTTCATCAAGAACCTCATAAACTTTCATGGCTGAAAATTTGGCATAAAAGTAATCCCTGGATATAAGTGAGAAGCCACATCTCAGAAACAGAACAGAAAGCAAAAATTCAGAGGTTACACTTAATGGCTTGTATTTCCCCTTTAATAATAAATCCAGTTTTTCTCAGTCGGTATTTGAAACCAATTTTTCAACTACCAGTCTGAAAAGCAAAGCCTGTAAGGACTGAGTTCTATCTGTTTCAAGACAGATGTGTGTAAAAGATTCTACATTCAAAACTGTGACCACAAGCAAGGACTGGAAGACCTTTCTCTCCTGAACGGAGTTACCTGTGGGAAGAAGTTTCTGGAACGAGGCTCTTCAAGCCTCATTAAGATACAGGTCTGTTGTCAGCAGAGCAGGCTGAAGCTGAGTAGTTCCTCAAGCACGTGTCCACCTCACCTCGTGTGCACTGGGCTCCTGGCAAGGCTGGGAAAGCTCGAGGGATGCAGACGTGACAGAAGTCACTTGTGGCCCAAGAATTTCTTGGTGGAATGGCTTGATAGCAGGACTGGGAAGAGCTGCCAGTGACCCTGCCAGAGGCCTCCGGGTCAGAGGGAAAAGAAACTGGTTTATTTCAGGGTTTGCTGAAAACAGCAGTAAATGAAACCTGGAGGTAAAAGGGTGTGATCCAGGCTCTGTGTACGATGCCAGCCCTTCCTGGGATAGGGAGAGAGGCCAGCAGCTCACAGAGGCCTTAGCTGGTCATTCTACTGGCAGTGGTGCATGAAGCAGAGTAGAAAACAACTCCCTGCACCTCAGCTTTATTGGTTCTGGAGTGCTGTCAGTAGTAAAAATGTGTTTTTTCAGTAGACAAAGCAAATACAATCTTCAAGGCACACAGGAAGCCATTGTGGGCAAGAGTAAGATGCCACTCCTGCAGGGTCACATCGCTGATGAGGAGAGAAGAAGTATGCAGCCTGCACGGCCCTGCTGACGGCTCCGCAGGCACAGCACTGAAAACACATTATGTAAGCAGCTGACTTCAGTCCACAGCAGCGAGGATGCACAGGAAGAATTCAGGATAGATTTGTTTCCCATTAAATCTACTAAGGGAAAATGTCCTGACCTGCTTCACCCAAGCCAGTGCTCAGGGACACCCCTCTGAATTCTGCCCATGGTGTGGAATCTGTCTGCTCTAGGAGCAGCGGTCTCAGGCACGATGCATGAACCGCTCTGAAACACGGCGGGAATCCCCCAGAAAATAATAAACCACTACAAAACTGGGATGAGGAAGAACTATGCCAGGTGTGCTTGGAAAAGTTGTGCCTTCCTTAGGAGTGAAGGCTTCCTCGAAACTATTCTTGCTCCCCTTACACTTAAAGATTATTTAAATCATGATCTCATTGCCTTTTGCTTCTTGTTTTTAAAAATCCATTGGCACAAAACAATGATGGTTCGTTAAGGCAAGGAAAACCAAAACCATAACCAAATGAGTCCTCTGCCCAACTCTCATGCAAATTCCTCATATGGCTTTGGGCAACACATTTTGTAGCTCTGCCTTTCGTTATTTGTAGAGCAAGAATGCTAATCCTTGCCTCTTCCATGGAGATGTTGGAGAGTTTGATGAGATCCTACCAGTATCAATGTATCAATGCAGAGGGAAGAGTCCAGTGTTTTACTAAAATTACAGAGAAAATCTGTACTTGGTAGAGCAGACAACTGAATTAAAATCACCTAAATTTTAGTCTTAGGTCCTAGCAAGCTGCTAGACCAGTTCCCTCTTCCTTGATCACAGCCTTATAAATTTTGTAAAGAACTCCTTACAGATTAATTTTCTACCTTTTTTTAAACTGTGAATCCCTAAAGAAAGGATCATCTAAAGGAGATGCACAGCTCTCAGCCATTTTACATCATTCAAATGTACCAGATGACAATCTACATTATGAGCTATCACGGGTCATGTATGACCTTGACCAGGAATCCACAAGAAAATCACTTTTCTATGACTTTCAAGCTATATTCTTTAGTCTGGAAAGATTCAGGGAGATCTTGCTGGACCTTTGAAATGTGGTGCTGTGTCTCAAGGTAGCTCATCCATTTCCCTGCCCCATTCCTGATGCACAGAAGGGGCCACAGAATGAAGGCTGTGTTAAGGATGACCCAGTGTCAGCAGGTGATCAGCTGCTCTGAAGGAAAACAGTTATGAATCACATACTTTAGAAGGTAAAACTTGTTTTGACAGAGAAAAGTTCTACCTTGAAATCTCAACAGAATGGAGACAGGGAAGGATACATTTGGCCAAGAACCTTTATCTGCAGTGATAAATGATGTATAAATAATATATTTTGGAAGTCTGCTATGGGATGAATGTTTTATAGTGGAGTAAATCCTAAGATGACTAATGCATTAAAGCAATGAAGAATAAAACAACAAAAAAAGAAGACCCCAGAAATAAAACAAGTTATTTCTTAGTCTTTAAGTATAGCTATACATAGAGATGTACCCATTGCCTTAAAAGAGTCCCTATAGAATTGCTCCATTTTTCTCATTTCATGTCATTCTTCCTCCTGAAATACTGTGCTTGATCCTCAGCCCACTCTCCTCTTGCTTCTGCATTTTTCCTAAGGTATAGACTTTTGTCTTTAGACCAGAGCTTGTGCATTCATCTGCTGATAAACTGTTTATCTTAGCTTTTATGAGGGCGCCTTGCTGCAAGGCAGCCAGAGACAGGATCCTGGGTGTTTGTCTTTTTTTTTTAAAAGAGGGTCCGGGAAGTGACGGGTATTTATACCTCCCTTGGCTCTATATATCATGGGAGGTGGAACTCCACTGTCTCTGTTTCTCGCTCTTTCTCTCAGCAGTGTCTTCTGCAGTAAATCTGAATCTCTCAGAACAGTTTTCTTGGCTGCAGCCCCACTTGGAGGAATTAGGGTTTTTTATTTATTTATTTACGCAAAAGGTTTGCAACAGAGGAAACCCAAAGTTCTTCTAAATCTTCCCCCTCCTCTACCCCACCTAACCATCCCACTTTTTGTGCCAAATACTAACATCCCAGCAGTCAGGAGAAGAGACCAGCATCTCACAGTGTGCAGACCAATTCATTGCGGGGACAGAGGCCAGTAGGAGAATTGGCAAAGATGAAACAGAAACCAAGGCATTTTTTACATTAAAAAATGACACTTATATTTACAAGCAGTGGCTCCTGATGGGGATTTGAATTTCCACACAGGCAACATTGTTTATCCAAACAAACTCCCCGTGGCAGCATATATTACATATATACACACATGACAAGTAGGAATGTATTTGCCCTTTTCAGCCAGCCTGCTCATTAAGATAAACATCTATTGAGATAAACCAAGTTTTTACTATTCCTTTTTTATAAAACACTGAAGACAACTGAGTGACAGAGATTCAACGAAGCGAGAAATACAGCAACCCCCCCCCCCCATCAAGCCCTGGGTGCCTGGGAGTGATTCATTGGTGCCAGCTACTGAATAACCCTGATACATAACATTTCTCACCTCTGATATTTAAAAGGACCCCCTCGCCCTTTTAGCACCAATGGAGCCCTTCAAATGTTTTATTGCTAATTGTCTAATGCTACGTGATGAATGGCTGCTTGACTGAAAATGACAACCCCTTTTCTCTCAACTACTTCATTTTCCTGGCTCCAGTGGGGGTGAAGAGGAAAAAATAAATCCGATTACATCATACTTAGCCTGTTGGTTATGAATGAAGGAAAATGAAACTTATTTTAAAAGTACTTCTATCAACTAAGTCCTGAGCCCCCAGGTCCCCTTGCACTCAGTAAATGTGGCCTCAGATTCTGGTGTAAAATGTTCCAGGAGACTCATGGGTTTTGTGGAAGTACAAAGTCCCAGAGGCAGCTTCTAATCCTGATCAGAGAGCCAGGAACTGGATCACAAATATATACAACTCAAACACTCTGGACTAAATCTAGAAGGGGTGCACCTTACGCTCAGAAGTATCTTGCCTACAGTATAATAAAAGAGCAGAATTTAGCTTATTATATAAAACAACTCCTGACTATAGTTTTGCCTTAAGAATTAAAGCAGCAGAGGAAGGTCCCCCAAATTCAGAACTGCTGCTTTATTAGGCATTCTTTAAATTTGCTCTGGCTAGAAAATGTGCAAGGATGGAGGAGCTTTAATAAGTAGAAAAAGATTAAAGTTTGCATCGTTCCCCACCATTTTGTATTATCACTTCTTTCCAGCTTCTTATGCTTTATCCCTTTGGGGAATTTGATCTCTTCAAAAAGAAGTGGATCACAATGATCAGCCAGAGTTGTGTGCAAAGCATTATCCCTGCAGCCACTAGGAACTGTCACAAGATACACACTCCCAGTGACTGGGCTGGCTGTGAAAAGCTGGATGTTCAATAGGATACTTTTCAAAGAAACTTGTACCTTTAGTGGCACATGGAATGATTTCCCCTTTCTCTCACAAATGATGAAACAGGCACACTCATGGGGGTATGGGATTAATTCAGATACAGAAACAGACACAAAAGAGACTGATTCCAAACCTGCTCATGTTCAGTAGGAATCTCTGGGATGTGTTTCTTTGGCTTGGGAGTTTCAAGTCTTTGCCTCTGAAGGCAAAGGGACCCAGGCGAGTAAAATAATGAATCTGGGCTTCCCAGACACAGATCTGACATTTGCTCTCTCCCTCTGACTCAGGCTTTGACTGGGTTCAGGGATTAATTAGGCCATGCAAACGAGTTAGGTTCTCTCTTCTGGCAACCTGGTCACGTAGGGAACCCCCACCCCTCCCCTTCCCCACACTCTCCTTCCCCATAATGAAGCATGACTGTAGTAAAACAAGTCTTTTGATGGTGCCTCTTCTCATCACTTTCAAGACAAACAATGTCTCAGAAGCCCCCCAGCTGCTTTTATTTTTCTTATATCTACAGTTACATCTTGGGTGTGTTTACTCATCCTCATTAAATATGTTGTTCCCCCCACCTCCCCCTTTTTTTTTTTTTTTTAATATCCTTCCTTTATTGCAGTTTACACAAAATGTCAATTACAGGATAGAGTTAAAAGCTTTTGGAGCCATTCTTGGGTATAGAGCAACATCCCACAACGCCACGGTCTCTAAAAGAGAATTGACACATGGTACAGGGGGGTACAGCAGGAATATGAGACAGCCCCCCAGCACTGAAAGAAGTGGTCGCAAATTACTGTTTTGCTCTCAGCACAGCATTGCTTATGTACAGTCAACTTCCTCTGCTAAGTAAGGACTTTGAGGTTTTCTTTTAAATAATAACAAGTGACTGTTCTCCTCCTTTTAACAGAGATATTTGGAAAGTCTAAGATGGAACAGCGAGAAGAAACATCACAGGACTAACAATCAGCTAGGCTTTCCAGCACTGGCCTTGGTCAACATCACTTTCTTTCAAGCAACACTGAAATAATAACTCTTCAACTGAGTATCCTTGCTGCCTAGCAAGGCTTCTCCTGAAGCCTCATCACCTTTTAAAGTACTTATTGTCATAATAAACACAACAGCAGTTCAGTAAGATGCCAGCCACTATTATTTCTTCTCTCTTTCTCTGTGTATGCATTTACAATTGTTCCCATGTAGGAACAGCCTTTCCATTACTCCCATTCTTGAGGAAATAGTGTTCCAAAGACACGCGATCCTGTTCTGATTCAAGGAAAGATCAAAACCAAACATAAAAGAGCACTGCCCTGGCCACTCCGGAAGTGCCACAAGAGTTCTCTATACTTTGAACATGAAGTTTAACTTTTGTAAGCAAACTGAGCATTTCAACTCAAATATGAGGTACTGGAACAAGCTCAGACAAGGGAGTCAAAGAAAAGAGATGCCTTTGTAACAGAAAGAGAAGCAAGAGGAAAAATGCTGCATTTAAAGTGTCTCATGGCAGAGATGGCTTTTTATGCCACTTTCATTTAGAATCTCCCCAGTTTTCTCATCAAAAAAGAAGGTAGGAGTAACCTTGCTCTGCAGACCCTAACCTAAGCTCTCCCTGGGGGGACAGTTCAGATCCAGATATCAGAGTCTGCCTGTCACCATTCTTGTGTGAGATGTCTTAAATAAAAGAATAAAAGAATAAATAAATAAATAAATAGCAGCCCTCCCCCACGAGCCGAAGAGGGCCCTGGTGTCCCTAGGCTTGGGTCTCGCCCGGTGCTCACTGCTGCAGGACCTGAAGGGAGCAGGGCTGGGGCCGAGGTGGGGGCAATCACCCTCCAACACTGGGAACTGTTTGGAAATTACCCTAAGCTTCCCTTAGTCATTATTCCATTAACTGCCTCTTGGTAGATCTGTCAGTAACTAAGCTGGGACTTATTTGTAGAGAATCAGAGGCTATTTGCTGTACTAAGTGAGCCATGAGAGCGAAAGGGTTTGGGATTTATTTGTAATTACAGTCGGGATTTTTTTCTTCTCCTTCTTGCCTGGACCCCACTGGTACTTTCATTCACATTCCCTAAGCTGAAGCTGGCGCCAGGATCACAGGCTGGCCCTGTGTTTATGTCATTGAGACTAGGACAATATTTCAGTGTGGAGCCAGACCGCAGGGATCCACTCTATAAAACCCTCACTAAAAATAGACAGCCGCCCTGCCCCCAGGCCCGCGGGCCGCCGGCACCCTGCGTGGAGCTCAGCCTTGGGCCGAGCCCAGCCCAGCTCAGTCCCTGGCCCACCCTGCGTGGAGCTCAGCCTTGGGCCGAGCCCAGCCCAGCTCAGTCCCTGGCCCACCCTGCTTTTGCCCCAGCGAGGGTCCCTGAGAGCTGCCCCTGGAGCCAATGGAGTCACTCAGGCTACAGCAGCAGCATCCTGAGGATCCTCTGCCCCCCGACTGCTCCTTGTGAGTGGATTTGGCTCCCCTCGCCCCAAGCCCTGCTCTACAGCAATCCCTGAGCAGCCCTGCAACCCCTCAGCTCCGCCTGCAGCACAGAGCCACGAGTTATCCTAAAACCCCACTGGCTGTAGCTGGGAGAGTGGAAGATACCTGAAAATATCAGTGTTTGGGACCCTTCCTTTCCCTCTGCAGCTTGTAAAGAGAGACCCCAGTAGGACAAAACCGGGTCAAAGACTTCACCTCTGCCTGATAAATCTTTCCTGCAGCAAATTAAAACATGAGCTGAACATTTCCATCTCATAGCTGTCGATTTTATTCAGAAGTATGAACGGGGGCAAATCATTCAGCCTTTTCAATGCCAGTGGTGCGTGATCCCTTGGCTTGGGAGGATAAATGTAAGTAGTAGAGGGTTTATTGATCAGTTCAATAGCTATATAGATAAGATACAAGGCACTTAATGCGCAGATTTTCAAGGTAAGAGCCTGATCCTGCAGCTTAGATCCTGCCATTGGAAAAGCTTTAATTCAAGAAGCCCGTGGAGTGACAGAAAAACCTCACATGCATTTTAATGGGCAACAGAGCCTTCCAAAAGACAGCAACAAAGAGCAATCGAGTCTCTTGATTCCTTTAGATCCCTGTTGGCTTAGCTGCTGAAAAAGCCATGTTTATTGAGTCAGTAGGACCGGGACTTGCTCAAACCAGTGGCAAAACTACAGTGGGAAGAGCCAGGTTCCGTTTGCTAGAGGACCCCATGTCCCCCTCTCTCCCAAGGCCCAGGGCAGCCTGACTGTTCTCCATGTGGGCTGCATGGCTCATTCCTCACACAGGTACAGCCAGACACCACCACCTGAACAGGGATGGTTGCACAAATCTGCAACAGAACTGAAAACTGAGCTCTGAAACCCCAGTTAGTGCTTTAAAATCCTGCTGTGCCACTTGATGCTGCTTATAATGAAAGTTGACTTTGATTTGATTGGCTTAAATTACATCGTTCACTGGGCAAAGAAGCCATTTCGTTCAGGGAGATTCGTACAAGATGTTGTATCACGGACTGAGAATGTTGGAAAATAATGGCTCCTTGTTGAAAGGCTGCTTTGAAAATTTTCAAAACATCAAGAACACCTATGCAGTAGCATACAAGGACAGCTGTGGGGTCGTAAAGAGATTTACCACAGACATTGCTAAGAGAATCCAACAGATTTCATACAAACCAGTGTGTTTTCTGCACCATGCTGTGGGTACTCAGTGCTTGCTCAGTGATTATTCCCCTGAGTTCATCTCCTTCAGGTCCTTATGTCACTTTGGTTTTTCAGTGAAATGTGTCAGGTAAATGTCAGTGCACTGTAATCAGGATCCCTTTGCAGTGGGCATTGGGCATCTGTTGAATGGCAGGTCAGGGTCTGAATTCTTGATCATCTCAACAGATAATCAAAGACAACAGTTGAGAAGATAAAAGCACATGAAGTAGCAGATCAGCTTGCCCACGCTCACAAACCAGCACAACTGAGAAAAGGGTTCCATTTTCCTTGCTTAGGACTGGTTCCTATCTTTTATAGAGTATCTTGTTGGCAAGGATAGACCACAGAGCCTCATGGATTTTATAGCATGTTCTGATTTCATTACAGTGAAAGTTACTCATCAATTAGAAACATAATTATTAACTTTGTAGTGCTTTATCTGAATAGTCACTGTTTTGCAAATACCCACCGTGGGGATAGAGTATCTTCCCCCACCTTCAGTCAAGAGTGGGATATACAAAGGAATGAAGCTGCAGTGCCCTGGTGTGGAGGAAGCACATTTTTGATAATGGACCATGTTCTGTCGTGTGCCACTTGTGTCTGAGAAACAGCCCTGAGTTGCTCTCACACTTTATATTTGAGCAGGTGCCATTTGTTCCCTGTACTTCTTTCTACAGTCAGCGGGTGGACTTCCTTTTTGACATCTGAGCTGGCTGCTGGTGCACCTGACAAGGGATATACAGTGAAAGGAAAATGCTGCAGAAACAGGACTCCCTGATCCGTTACAGTAATTCCGTGGTAAATCCCGAGCCAAGCAGAAGATTGCAAGAAGACAGGGCAACGCTTGCAGGAACTGAACATCATCCCAGAAAAATGAGTCCTCTCCCTGGGTTCTGCCAGGAATCCCAGTGAAGTAGCATGTAAGCAACTGAAAACTTTTCACAGGTGGCCACTTAATGTCTATGTCTCATTTTCAACAACACTCAAGCTATGCAGCCTCATTTGGGCTCCTTTCATAGCAGGGTGTGCATTCACAACAGCTGCAATTCAAGCCAACTGGAACTGGGCTTTGAACACATAAAGTCCTGGTATGAAATAGCAGCTCTTAGGTGGTTTGAATAAGCACAGCCACAATTAGGGGATACTCGATAACTTTGACTGTAGACCATCCATGTCTTGGTTTTCCAGCCATAACATGACATCACACCCATGATGAGAATAGAAATATATAATAAAATATATATCCTTTCAAAGATTTATTATTTATTTTATCAGAGTACCTAAAAGCTTGGATGTGGACTGACCATTTTTGGTATTGTATAAATGTGTAAAAGAAGAACAAAAAAAAAGGCATCTTTGCTCCCTCAAAATTTTATAGCCTAAGTTAAACCCAGGAGGTAACAGATGGTAGGACAGAGGACAGAGAATGAAACAGAACTGTCTGCTGGTTTGCCTCAGCACACCTGTGCTCTTTTTTTTAAAAAAATCAGATAAAACAGGAAAAAAGGCTTTTAAAAAAGGCTTAGAAAACTTAAGATACTGTGGTATGACCCAGAAAAAAACCTCTGCACAGCGTCTGCATGAAGTTACACAGCCTGTGCTCCCTACATTTTGATGAACACAGTCTCTTTCAAAAAAGCAGTGCTGTGAACTGCCGGGGAATCTAAAAGTTTTAAATAAAGCTGAGCGCTGGAGAGGTTGTCTCAACACAGAAATAATCACATAGTAGGAGCTAAAAAACCTGTCTACATATATTAGAGAAAGACACAGTGATTTGAGTTTTCCACATAAACCAAAACAAAGTCACTGTTATAGTTATTTGTTTATTCTTTGTGCTGCTGCCTGGCCACCCCAGTCAGATGTCAGAGCCCACTATCTCTCTGGCCCAAGGCACAGGGATTCCTCTCACCACAAGTACTTTATTATGTGATGGCTTTCCCAGTTAATTTGAAAGGCAATCATTTATCTTAGTCCTAAATGAAAGGTTGTTCCGAATCTGCAGATCTCTGCAAAGGGAACGTGCAGACCTGAGAATCTGGCAATCAGCTGGATTTTATACATATTTTCAAAGTATTGGAGGTATCTGTTGCGGAAGCAATCTGTGGATTCCCTTGGAAAGTTTAGGGAAATGTATTCTTTCAAATCACTACCTAGCCTTTCTCCCTAGCCTCTACCATTTCAGGACAGGAGTACATATACAGTTCTCTCTTTTCCTTGGCATCTGGACAACTCTTCTACTGTCACTGCCCTGTAGTCCTCTGCTGGCATAAGAATTCCAAAATAAATGAGCGTGTTGTAATCAGGAGAAAAATATTGTGTCCTTGTGGTGTTGATGTTTTTGCAGCTCAGCTTCTCAATGGCCACCACAAGTTGAGCTGCATATTTCTTTACAAAAATATGCCTGCACTGGTAGCTTGGCAGGCCAGTCTTTGAATAGACATTTAGCTACTTAAATGCTCACTGTTGCCAACAAGTTGATGAACCAGGGGGGAAGAGGCACCTTGACAAGCATCTTGTGGTTAGAGAGCAGGAGGTTGGGCTTTATTGCAGATCTGCTGGTCGAGAGGCTTTAAGAGTGCCTGCGAAACCAAAAAACTAATATGGGAGCAACATATTATAGCAGAATGTCTTGAAAGAGGCAAAGGTACTGACTAAGTATCTCCTAAGTTTAAGCATGTTTCAAGAAACCACATAAGCGAAATGAGCCTCAGCAGATAATTTATAAACCTGCCCACAGGCAAGTGGAGAAGAGCACGAGCCAATACTCCAACCCAGCACGGAAGTACTTAAAGGTGTGTTGCTGTGTACAGTCACACAGCCCGAGGGGATGTATTACCAGGGAACTAAAAGGGCAAGGATGGGATTTTTACAGGACTCGCTCTTGGCTGAGATCTTCCAACTTTCACTGCGGCCAAACTGCATCCAAAAATGCAGGTCTTACCTGTGCTCGTCTCCCAGAACCAACACTTATTGGAGCCATTCAACTTCCAGTACCCCTCACTTCTTTCAGAAAGTGAAGTTCTGTCTCAGCCCAATAAAACTGGGTGCACTAAGTCCAAATATATTTATTCTGTAGCCTCATTTTCCTGCTGTGTGCTTTTACCTGCCCCCCATCACTTCACACCAAAACAACCTGCAAAGTGTGCTAATTTGCACTTTCAGTCTGTGCCTTCTTGCCAGCCTAGAGGGCACAGCGTAGAACCAGAGCTGTTTGTGTGTCAGGCTGGAATATTTAAGTAAAGATCCCTCACACTTTCCAGTGTCCTTTCCAGAGGCCTCAATGTATTGACAAATCCTCTGGCCGTAGGCTGGGGCAGTCAGCACCGAACGCTGGAGGAGGTGCTCCCACACTTGGGTGGCCACTGCACAGACAACATTCCCTGCTGAGCAAAGACAACCCCACCCATCAAAGAACCTGCTCCTGCCCCAAGCTGGGGAAGCAGCACAACGGTGCCGGTGCAGCACAGCTCCGGGCTCTCTGCATCCCCCCGCAGAGCTCAGGGATCAGCACATGGGGACGGAAAGGCCACAGAGGAAGAGGTCCAGCCCAACTGCACCATTTTTTCCACAGCTGTTGATTTTTATTACAAAAGGGCACTGACTGTGTGTTATGAAAGTCCACAAAATACAAAGTTAATAATAAACTGCTAAGCATCACACGGCGGATAAAGCTTTGCCTCACTTCAGTGGTTGCTGACAAGCAGGCAATTTAGGCTAGTTAACAACCTAGACCAAAATCATTCCTGTACGAATTAGAGCACAGGAGACATTAAGTGTTACACCAGCAGGACCAGCTAAATTATGCTGAAAATACGTACACCAAAAGCACATGGTGAAGTTTTAAGGGAATGGGGACACTTGGTTCTTTTCAGACAAATTTTACATTACAGAGGGGAATTGCTATCTTGTATGAAAACTATTGCTATCTTGTATGCCATCCAGGATGAAAAACTATTCAACAGATTTTCTTAAAAATTAAAGAATGCCCCAATACAAGAAATATGTTCCAGAGGCAAAGTTCAACCCATTCTTCAGTTTTTCTTATAACTTTGCAAATAGCCTTAAAAAACTCCCTAAGCCAAAACAGACCTTAGGCACACAAATTAGGATGAAGTATGACCACCTGAACTGATTTTACTGTTAATGTCTTCATTTATTTCCTTCACCTCTCACAGAAATTACGTGTGGCCATGAATAATGCATGCACATGGCCAGAGACAAACTCTTCTGGGAGCACAGCTCCTCCTAAAATTGTTCATGGGAATGCATGCTGTGGTATAGTATTTTTTTTTTTTACATCCAATAAGAAATATGAATTCAGAGAAGCACTTCAATGCAAAGGGCAAATCAATCTTCAGCAAGTTTCTCCAAAAGTTAACTGTGCTCCCTATTTCTACCCCAGACTGCTCCAGTACCCTGACGCTGGGTCTCACAAGGCAGTTTCTTGCCCGTGTTAGGACACCTTTATGATCCAAAACCTCCTTCTCGTGAACACACAAACTGAACAGGATGTGAACTAATAGCTCTTAGTCACCCCTTGGTTAAATGAAGTAGAAAGAGTTGCCTTGGTATCTTGCTTTAAGGTATGTTTTCCAACCCTTGAATCATTCTTATAAATCTTTACTCATTCTTCTGAACCTTTCTGAAGTCTGACTTCTAGAACAGGATGAAATACTTTACTGCTTGCATTAATGTGCATTAAAATGGATCTGTATGTGGTAAATCTGGTCATTTGGCAAGGAATTAAAGTTAAAATAATTGGTTAAGCCACAAATAGAGGAGACATTTAGCAAGAAGAATACCAGCAAAAGACATTAGTTTCTCACTTCAAATGAGATTTTTAACATGAAAGCTGAAAACTAGATTATTGTCTGCTTGGACTTGTGATCAGGTAGCTTAGGCCCAGTACAGCTGCACACTCTCACTGAAATGAAGCTTCAGTTTGCTTTTAAAACTAATTGCCAAAACAAAAATATTTTTTCTCAGCATTGGTTGAAGTGATTTTTCTGTAAATGGATTTAGCAAATAATGCAAAACATGTGGAAAGTGAAACAATCAAGCTATCTGTGACAGAAACGGTGGCTCTCTCATCAGCCTGCACATTAATGGGCCCAGTGGCACAGATCTCATGTACTCCGTACCTGCTCCAAAGTGAAGGCCTGTGTTTAAAGGATATTCTACCATAAATGGTAACTGTGGCCCCTTATATACAATTTCATTCAATGGTTTTTAACAGTGCAATGCTGGACACTGGATGCAATGTCTCCAGAATGTACGAGACCAGTGCATGAGATAATTTCCTTCTGAGTTGCCCCTTTTTCTGATATTATGGGAGTTTGCAGGTTTACTTTAAGGAAAAATATTACCATAAAAACTCCCGCTGAGTAAATGTGCTTTTAAAAGCTTGTTGCACTAAGCCTTTTATTTTACCTACATTGTTACCCAAATCCTACCTTGACAGATGCAGATATAAGAACTGTGGTCTTTGAGTAAGTCCAGAACTGTGTATATTGATCCCATATTTACATTTGAACAAGCAATACAGTTACAGTAGGCTCATCCTTTGAAAACCTTGCGACCCAAAGCCAGCACGAAGCTCAAACAGAAATAGTTACCATCTGAGCTTAAATAGGAGAGAAAGTCCCATCTCTTTTCAAGCACTGTGGATTAATGTGGGAGGAGAGTCAATAGCACTAAATTCACCCTTAATGTTAAAACCATGGATTGCAATGGCACTAAGGGCCAGAGATGAGCCTGGCTTGCTGTGGCCATGGCTATCTAATTCAATTAACATTTACGTTCTAACCCCCCCCCCCAGCATTTGCAAGTCCTAAGTAATATGGTAAATATGGAACAAATTATCAGCAACAGCAGGGGAGATTTAAAATATGCATCTCAAGTTTGGAGTCACTCAGAAACCTGCGGTGATGCAATCACTCAAACAGAGTGATCTTTATGAGTTTAGCTTTGCCAAGAATCCCTGTGCAAACTGTCTTCCCGAGGCTCCTCAGCCCCGGGTGACACAGCTGCCGAAATGCCTCATCTGTGGAGACCAACCCCTGGAAGTTTTCCCACATCAGGTGTTTCCCAGTGACTTAGCGCAGGGCTTTCCGACCTCGTTTGATTGAAAAGCCGTAAAGGTTTTCCAAAGGCACGGCACAGAGCCCAGTACGGGGAGTTAAAGGCTGGCGGTGGTGGCTGCAGGTTCTGGAAGGTTCAGGTTGTGTTTGACGCCATGTGGAGCCAAAGGCTGCTCATTCCCCAGAAGGTGGGGAGACCAGTGCATGAGAGAATTTCCTTCTGAGTTGCCACTTTTTCTGATATTATGGGAGTTCACAGATTTACCATACCGAAAAATATTACCTGTGTCATCTGTGTCACCTCGGAGCTCCGAGCGCGTTCATAACCCCGGTGGTGTCGGTGGCCATTGATGGGCGCAGAGGGCTCGATCCACGCAGGATGAGCTTCAGCAACGCAGATGCC
>VXAY01002113.1:568948-600780 GCA_013399855.1 Oxyruncus cristatus
GGTAGGGGGAGGGAGGGATGGTGCGTCCAGCTGTGTAAGACTGGACGAGGAGTCGGTGTCGCTCCGTGGCTGCTTAACAACGTACCTGAAACAGCCCCTCCAGCTGAGCCTGCGGCGCGTGAATTTACACTCGGAGCATCTCACATCTGGAGACAGGCAGCGTGCGGCTCGTGTGCTGGACCCGCGCCAGGGTTAAGCCCCCAGTAGTCGGAGCTGGATCCCTGGTAGCACTCGTGATGGGAGGTCAGGCGCAATGAAAGAGCCCTAGTAGTTTGAGAAGGAACACACCAGCACCTCTCCTGATGGGAGGTCAGGCGCAGTGAGCAGGAGGGCCCCCCTCGTGCTGGCAGCTCCGTTCCAGTGTTTGGCCGGGCTCCAGAAGATTAAAATAGAGCCTTAGACTGTCCCCTCGGCAGCACTGCCAGCCAGAGCCCTGACAATCCTGGGGTTGTACTCAAACGTGAGTCCCTCGGGAGCGTGGGCTTTACCCTAACAGCTGAGGCACTGAGTAGGTCGGAGCAGGCAGGGTTGTTGCTCTTGTGACTCAGACTCGAGGAAAAGAGGGATCAGGATGGAGCCACGAGAGAGCAGGGGATCAGGACCAACCCACAAGGCACAGAAGGGGGAAGGAGCAAGTGTGCCCCAGAAGAAAGCCTGAAAAAATCCTTGTTCTGCTCAAAGCACGCGTAGCCACGAGAATGGGGCGTTACACTGTCCGAGCCCGAGTTCTGATTTAGCTCCTTTCTGTGACCATTTCAGGAAAAGAGGAGATAAGCAAAAAAAAAAAAAAAATAAGAGCAACACTCTCCTTTCTCAAAAATTTTACAAAGCAATATAGGAAGAGGCGAAGGCCAGGCAGGTTCTTGTGAAGAACCCCCGTGCAGGTGGAAAAATCTTCTGTGCTCCAGAAATGCTCACAGCGGAGGGGAACCAGAGCCATGTTCCCACACCTGGGTGACAAAGGGCTTCAACAAAACGCCCAATTTTCAGAATTGATGAGCACTCCCAATACCACTGAAATCAGCAGATACTGGTGTTTCTTGCGGAAGGTGTTTCAAGTCTTACAGAATTATTTATCATCACTTAATGCAAGTGTCCACACTTGTAATGTTTTGCTTCAGGATTTTCAGGAAGTGATTACAAACAGTTCCAGACAAAACATTTTGGCGTTGCCTTTTCCCCCCTGAAAAATCAATTTGAGTTGAAATTTCAAAATTATCTGTTTTGAAAATATCACATTGATTCAGTTAAAAAAAAAAAGATGACATCACCAAATAAAATTTGGTGATTTTATTTCTAAATTTCCAAAAGAAAGCATTCTTATTTACTGGTATAAGAGGCTTTTTTGTCTTTAAATTGACTGTAATATTAGTTTATAAGGCTTAAAAGTTGCTGCTCAGTTTATTATTTTGTTTTTGGAACTGTGTTTGTGAGCAGAGAGCAGAGGATTCTACCTGGTTTTTTTTTGTATAATAAAGATGAACTGGACAATCAGAATAATTAGATGGTATTCACACAGGTAAGGAGCAGAAGTCCTACTGATTAATTAGGACCAGTTCATTAATATTTATGAATTGAAAACTTGAAGAAAATAGAAACATTTTAATAATTCTTTTCTAAATGAACACGTATATGTTTGAAAAGAGAGATTGAAAACAGCAGCCGGGGGAAGAGAACAGCGAAGCTTATTAGTAAAGATTTTTTGTGTGTTTGCAAAAACAAACAAAAAACCCAAATCAAACCCAAAGCTTTTATTTAAAGGCAGAATTAAAAAACAAGTTAATAGTTTTTTCAGAGAGATGAGAGTTTATATAGGTCAATATATTGGAGTGGAACAGCGAAATGGGTATCTTTTACTGTCAGAAGAGCAAGTCAGAAACATGCCTTGCAGAGTTTGCAACTTTTTTTCCAGTTGATTTAAAAGCATTTCGGTAAAACAGCAGAGAACACAGAGGCAGGTAGAGAACAGCACTGTCCTTCATGGCAGACGTGTGAGAAAGGTCTGTAAGAATTGCACTGCTCACTTACTGGTCTTCTTAGAGAGAGAAGAAATCTCAGCTTGGGGCAAGCAAAACATACCAACAAGCAGGCTCTAAAAACGCGTGGGACATGCAAAATGCACCAGAGTGACTGAAGTACATGCACACAGAAATCCTGCTTTGTCTTGGGCTGCTTTTCCCAGTTAATTTCTTAGGTTGCTGTACATGACTAATTACTTGCATTTGGGTTTTTTTCCCTTGTACTAATTCAGTAAATGTTGTGACAGTTTTCATGTTCTGAAATTAAAAATCAAGGAAGCAGAAACGACAGTCACGTTTTATCTTATATTTTAAGACTTGTTTTGCTCTGCCAGTCAACTGCCCTTTGGCTGTGTTTTGGCTAAAACATTTTCCATGTGTGAAAATATCCACAGATACTCCAGTAAGATGCTGCTGTTCTGAAGCTTGCACTGAGTTAGCATGTCCTGGCTGGAATGCAGACATTGGTCAGCACGTACTCTACCACGTGTACCCGTGCACAAGCCATGGGTAAGCAACTGATAATGGATGCTGACAAGCAAATCATGTCCCTGCTCTGCCACAAGCTCTCTGTGACCTTGGCAATGTCACTTATTCCAATTATGGCATCATCTCACTGTGAAAATACATTTAGCAACCTGTCTGTGTTTGAAACCAGGTAACAGTGACCCAGGGCAGAACCCTTCCAGTTTCACTTCAGCATTCAAATGGAGTTGTTCTTATTTCTCTTGCTTACATAACCCAGTTCCATACTCCATGAGAAGTCTTATCTTGCTTTGCTTTTATTTATACAAGAATATGTGAAAAAATTTAAATCTCTGTTGCATTTGGTGGGAGGATATTTTCACCCACAAACACTGGAAGCCATGCCTATTCCATTCAGGTGTCTGCATTAAAATCAAAATTTAGAGACCAGATTTGAAAGCTTGGCCTTAGAAAAAGTCACTTTCCAATAAAAAAAAAAAAATGGAATAAGTGGAATTCAGGGAGAAACACAAACCGTGTTCAGATTTGCATGGATTGTAAAGCTCACATACAGGGGTACTTGATGATGGTAAAATAAAACATGTTTCAAACCCCACCATTTAAAGATTGTGCACAAGTACACGTGGTATTTGGGATCGTGTGAGTGTACACACCAGCATGTTTTTTTGTTAATGAGGGAGAAGACTTGAAGTCCATAATTTTAGAAGATCACAGGAGCTGTAAGAATGCAAGAGCAATTCAAGTCTTCTAAATCTTAAAAGAGCTGAGTTTCTATGATATTAGATAAAACAAAAAAAAATCTATGTTAAGAACATTTTTATGACAATGATTCACTCGAATAAACTTAAGATTTCTGTTACCGACCAATCTTTTTTTTTTTTTCTAAAATAGTATTTAATATCTGAAGTTATAAAAAATATTTGTAGTCTTGAAAATTATTTTTATTGTCTATTTTATGTACTATACATGCCTCTTTCAGGAATTATTAAAGAAGCATGAGTCATACGGCACTCATTTACCCTTGGCTCGTGGCCATCCTCAATATATATTTTGCTATTTTCAAACCATTTGCAGGTACATACGCTTGAAAATATTGTCGTGTCAAGTCCCAGGCTCACAGTTAGCGCAGCATAACGTCGTTCCTCGGGATGGTTACAAAGTTTTAAAGCACATAAAATTGTGCATTATTGTGTGGCAAAGTTTAAACTTTTAACATACGCGTGGTTGCATATACAGCAACGAGTTACAATAAAAATCTGAACAAAGACAACCAATAAACAGCCAAATTGCTATGTACAAACAAGGCAGGAAGCAATTAAACACTGCCTCGCACATTTCACTTAAATTACTTTTTCTCTGAGGGGGAAAAACAAACAACCCCTCTTCCCCTCCCCCAAGTCCCCGGTAACACTATTAAGTCTTCGTTTTTATCAGCAAAATAACTGGAACTCCCATTGCATTCAATAGGGGGTTCATTTGCATAACATGGGAGAGGGGTTTGGTCCCTGTTACAAGGAGGAGCAGTTTGTGTGAAGGATGGGCTTCCCCCACTGGTAACACAGCAGCGTGCTGGGCTCGCTCTCCCAGTCCGGACCCCACGGTCCCTGTGACCTCCAGGGCGATATTCCATGAGATAAACCCCTTTTATCTTCCCTACAGTTTCATTTTTTTACACCACCATAAATGTGCTGTTCTCGTGGTGACACCACTGGTGCAGGTCCTCAGCCGACACCGAGCCAGCCCTGTGGGCGAGTCAGGGTGTGCTGATCTGTCCGTGGGAACACCTGACCCAGCCCCGGTGGAACTACTCTGGATCTACACTGGTGCAAAAGAACCTGGAGTGAGGTCCAAGGACAGCAGGATTGGGCCCAAACAGACTTTTATAAAATGCATAAAGTCTGTGCTTTTAGCTTAAAATCTGCTTAATAAATTACTACGGTTCACAGTAATAAGGTAGATTAGTGCTACACCAATCCTTTCCTCTGACGTCACACCAGTTTCACGTAGCTTTTCCAAGAAAGAAAATTAAAATAACAATGAACATAAAAAATCTGTTGTTATTATTTGACAAGCCCAATAGGAGGTTTCCTGTAGCCTAGTGACAGCCAAGCTTAGTAACACATTGCCCTATTATGGCATGACTCGTTTAAAGGCTAAATCTTGCCCAAAGGTGCTGTGGTATGAAAAGACTAAGGAAGGTGTTCCAGCCTGGCTCTTATTCACCCCAAAATTCCAGACTGAGAACCAGCTGGCTGGGTCAGAGCTCACAGACACCAGGAGGGAGGAGAGGTGATCTCTGAGCTGGTGGGATCTGTACAGGGTCCAACAATGATGGGGCTGCTCCAGAGCCTGATCAGATCACCAGAACAACTCCTGATGGCTTTGCAGACACTTCCTCAGCCGGAGGGAGGCTGTGGGGGCTGCCTGCACCAAGGAGGGTGGGTGGGTGACCGGTCCATGCTGCCAGGGATGTGCAACCCACCTCAGGGAATGCTGCCCTTGCTTTTTGCAAAGAATATACAGGGTCAACAGCTCTGCCTCTCACTTCTGGGCACAATTCAGCCTTGTGAATTCTACTTCGTGGAGTCAGAAGATAAATTATACTTACAAATAAAGTATTCTAGTTATTTAATGTTTTCTTGTAGTGGAAAAGTGAGAGACCCAACCTGATGAAATCTCTGTTGTCTGAAAATTCAAGGCCTGTTTACAAAAACCACTTTTTGCTGATGGCAAAGTTCAACACTTCAGAGAAATTCAGAGTAAGTTTCCAAGCTGTATATCTTATTTTCAGATACACTCTACCCTTGTCGTTTGTAAGGCTGTATTGAAGTTTTACATAACAGTCATGAGCCATGCATTTAATCACCTTGAAAGAGTTGACCAGCAACTTAATGCATTTCTTTATACCACAGAGAATTTGAAGATGCACCATCTCTTTCCAAAACACTTTAGATTTTCAGGATAAAGGGTTCTGATAATAAATAATAAAGACCCCTCTTCCCCTTTAATGTCTGTATTTAAAAACATTATTTTATATAATCCTCTGTGTCTTACTGTGTAGAAAATCCAATTGTTAATTAGTATTTAAAGCAAAAAAAAAAACCCAAACAACAAGCATGGAAAATAAATGCTTGAGCCACAGGTGTCTTGAGGCAAACTGACCCTGGGCAGACAGCCTTCTTGTGAGTGTAAGGAATTTTGAGTGTAAACCGTGCAGTTCATCTCACTTCCTCCAAGCAGAAACAGGAAAGTTTTATACCACTAAATGGGGAGATATGGTCCACCTTGTTTTTCCTTTCTGTGGAGTCATTATGTTAAAGCATCAGACACTTTTCTAGCCCGTCCATGTCATGTCTAGAAATAGGAGGGACTGAGTTGAACCCAGGAGAAAATGTACTCCCTGGAAAATGCAGGACAAAGGCTTTGTGGCAAGATGGGTGAATAAGAGAGAGGGATTCAGAAGATGCAAAGCCCAAATACCCTTTTGAGAGCAGAGCTGCGGCTGATCCAAAGTGGGCACAGGCTGAATGAACTGTCTGCTGGCTGAGGAAACTCTGGGGTGCTGTGGGCTCTGAGCCACAGCACTGCCCAGCTCTGGGCAAGAGTCCTTGGAGGGGCACTCAAGCTCAACGTGGAGAAAGGGTTCCCAGTAATTAAAGCGAAGGTCTGTGTTCCTAATTTTAATTTGATTCCTGACTGTGAGCCTTTACTCAGCTCTGCTCAGAGTCACTCGTGCCTCCATGGAGTGGGAATGCCAGTGCTGGATTTTGCATTTTGCAGGATTCTTCTGAATTGCTGTGGTTGCTTGTGAAATGTGAGTGATCTCCTAAGAGAACTGCAGAACTATTATGATTAGTATTATGGCAGTACTCGAAAGGCACCGCTATCTTCTATTTATTTATCTCTGGGTGCTCACTACTATTCTTTTAATAAGACTCAGAATAGGTAGGGATAGCAATTTTGAACAAGGAACACATTTATAACCAGAAGCATTTAAACCCCAAACTATTAATTACTATTTTGACTATTAAAATATGTGGAATAACCTCACTCTGGAGGTTACAGGATCGAGGAAGCATGTCCCATTGGCCATCACCTACACTCCTTCCACATAGGAGAGTTAAAATTAAAACAGGGTAGATTGTGGCTGGCATTACACTCCCAAAATCCATCTCAGCATGGAAGATTATGATGAAGTCAAGCCCTTCCTACCAGTACAGATCCTAGTCTTTATTAGCTACATGGCTGCTTCTGGAAAAGTCCAGCAGCAGAAGCAGGTAACAGATTTTCCCATCCTTATCTCACCAGCAGTGTGTGCCTGTCTGCTGAAGATTTTGCTACTTCTTGCCCTCACTGTTCCTGATGATCCAGAGCAAAGCGAGGTGGGTTTCATTTAGGAACATCTTGTTTTATCTTGTCACTTCCTGCAAAAACACATGGCCTCAGTGTATTGTAATTTGTATTCCTTATTAGAAGATTTTATGGCAGTTTTACTTGGAGGTGTGACAGATTAGGGGAGCCTGGGCGAGAGGCTGGGCGCTAGAGAACCGTGCAAATTATTCTGGCTCTGCCTATGAGCGTCTCGTTGTTTGTCTCCCTGGTGCAAAGCCTTCTGCTAATGAACAGAATCTAAAGCAAGCAGCTGTGAGTGCCTTCAGTGACCGTCAGACATCTCTGCTTGGCTCTGGAGGGTGAGTCAGGCTTTCCCCAGTCCCAGCTCCACACAATGTGCGTCCTTCTAACTGCAAACGGGCACTGGTGCTTCTGCTCCCCCCGCGTGCTCTCACCCACAGGAATTTTCAGTGTGGGTCTCCTCCAAACCCTGTGGGAGTGAATGGAAGTTCTTTCCATCCTCACCGGGCTTTGGATCAGGTAATGAATGAATATTTTTGGTGCAAAAAAGTTAGCTTCCCGCTCCCAAAACGAGAAGTTACAAATGCAAATCCCTTGTGAGAAAGTTTTTGCCTTTCCTATCACTGCAAAGACTCTTCTTGGCTTCCACGTACTGACCAAGCATAAAATAGTGAATAACATTTATTTTTGAATTTATGGATTGAGTTCACAGGGATTTTAATAGCACTGGGGTTATGGAAGTGCTATTTTAATAAGGACCACAGATCATGGGCCCAAATCCTTACCTTTACCTCAAGGACTTGTAAACTCAACTATTTAACTCAAATCTCTTTATTGGGGGCCTTAGAATGTATCCACCTGGAGGCTGGAAAACCGAAAGGTAGAAGGCTGCGCAAACACAGAGTGAGGGAATTTAACCAGCAGGAATGTGGCCTATAAAATTAAACTTCAAGAACTGTTTAAGAAAAATTAAAGCTTGTGCAACAGCTGGGGTTTCTCTCCACATTAGTTTGTTTCTTAGTGACTCCAGTGTTATGGTTCTTGTTAATATGGATTTCATTTTTGAGATCATCTTCTGTAGTTCTCTAAGTCTTACTGTGGTTGCAAAGGACAAAATCCTGACTCAGTGTGATCTGCCTTTAAACAATATGGGGTGATAACTCACCACCTCTCAACCTCCTTGTGATATGAGTATTTATTGGGGGCCTAAAGATAAAATCTTAGATTCAAACTGCACCCCAAATTTCCCTGATCTGAATTGCCAGAATATCCCAATTTCAGGCGTGGTGATCAAATTACAATTAATATTAAGGAACAAAAACAGGGGCATTTCTTCCCAATGGGTGTGTGAGAGTGATTCCACCATAATGAAATGTGCTCTTGTGTGGCGGCAGAAGAAAAGATCAAACTTTGCTTCAATCTCATGCAGACCCTGCATATTTTCCCTCCAGAACCTGGCCTCATTCTGCTCTTGACCTCGAAGGTTCACCTCCTAAGGTTTTAAAATAACTTGCTACATAAAAATTTGAAATCTAAGCTCCTGAAAAAAAACCCCATTGTGCTCATTATGTCAGGCTCTGACAGCATTCAGAGATGGTGTTGACTGCATTTTGTAGATATTGAAAGAATTTTCATTTCTTTAAGTGACTAGAAACTCTGGGTTATTTGTGTTACTAGACCATTTAGCACTCCAGTTATATCCAACCTAAATCCACTCGAGAAGGCTGAGAAGTAGAAAAATTTACAGGAAACAGCGGAAAACAGGTAAGTAGAAGTCTAGGACAGAGCCCTAACACGAGGAAATCAAGTTTCTGCTAACTTGCAGGCAGAACCACTCATGCTTAAAATTTTGCATGCTCAGAGAAACATGGACATCAAGAGACCTGCTGTTACTGGATTTGCAGCCACAGACTGTTCTGTTATGTGGTGATTGTTACGACTCTACCTGAAAACCTGTAGATGCCAATAATAATAATAATAATAATAATAATAATCATAATAATAGTGCTCACATCCTGACAAGATGATACCTCTGTGAGACCAGAAACCTGGTGAGGAAGTCAAAAGATCAGGATTCTTCTGGGTGGCGTGAGTTGCCGTTTCAGGAGCTGGAATTTAACACGTGGTTTTGAAAGTATGGCCCTATGTACATAATGCTCATATCTCATGGGAAGCCATGCAGGATTCTGGGGCTAAAGGGTGCTGCTGAAGACTTCTGGGACTGCAGAACCCAGCTGCTCATCTGGACCCGTGGTCTGTTGCATAGCATTGTGCACATCTGTGTGTCCTACAGACCGTGTGCTCATTGCCCAGGGCTTGCCCTCCTCATCCCCAAATGTCGTTTCATAAGGCTCCACGTGTATCCTGTGGACGTTCTGCCTTGGTTCCTCACACTTGCCTTGCTCACCTTCTGGAAGGCTGGATGCATGAGGTACGAAAGTGCTCCGAGACCCATCGATGGGGGTCTTGAAGTGCTCGCTGGAGGTAGGTTCTTGGGACAAATCTGGAGATCTCATGAGATGCTGAGTGTAGACCCCCTCAGACAGGGAGCCCGCCTGCGTCTCGCTGTGCACGCGCAGCCAGCGGTGCTGCCGCCCGAAGTAGTTGTAATGTTGGTGCTTCCCCAGCTTTTTTTTCCCTAAAAAGCCCAGCGGCTGCTTGGAGCCGGAGGACTTGTCTGTGCTCTTCGCCGTGAGCCCTGCCATGGTCAGGTTGCTCATGGATTCTGTGCAACATTCCAGGTGAGGATCAAAGGCACCGCCTCCGTGGAGAGTCAGGCAGGGCTTCATGTCGTGGGCTTGGAGGACGTCGGGAGCGCTCCCTCCCAGGCCACTGCCGGCCTGCTGGGAGATGTCCTGGGACGAGGAGTAAATCAGGTCCAGTTCCCTGGGGCTCAGCGCGTCGCTGGAGTCGTAGTCGCTGTCAGTGGGGAGGAACACTTCAGAGCAGCCTTCCTCATCTGAGCAGGGCTGGGAGTCTGCAAGGACAACTGGTTAGCACTGAGGACAAGCATGGGAGAGAAATTGTTTAACTGTCGTTTATGGTTTTTTTCCCCCATAATTTAGAATCAAATCTGCAGTTCTGAAAATGCGTGTGAATTGCCATGGGCTGAGGTGACAGCAAAGACAGTAGTCAGGGAGGATTTATCGGGGAGGATTTATCAGGGAGGATTTACAGATGGGTTATAGTGGTGCTGGTAGAATTAGGAAAAGTAGGAAGGATTAATTTATATTAAGTACAGGTTAAAAAACGGAATTTGAGTTGGGACTAAGTTCTGAAAGGGTCTGGTTTTTTTTTCCTTGCTTTCACTAAATTGTGTAGTGATGGAGATTTGAGAGAGTGAAAATCTCTAATCCAGATTGTGTTTTTATTAAAGATATCAGTTGAGTTATCTGGATTTATACCTCTGTAACTGTGAGCAGGGTGTGACTGTGTGTGTGGTGAGAGGCTCGAGGTACAACGTGGAGGTTGTTGAACAAAAACCACCCTTTTGCCCATCAGGTGCATGATGTGTGTTCAAAGCAGACACACATAGTTCAAATGGGAATTTGTGGAGCAAATCTCACACTGGCACTGAGATCACTGCTGTCTTTTGGCTTCAGAAGGATCAATAATGTAATAAGTAGTGGCACATGTGATAGAATGGATTGATGTTCCATTGCCCTGCATAGTTTATATTCGATCCAAGGAATAAAACATAGATTTTATATGGACTGTTCCCTTGGAGCTGGTGTAAGTTGCCACACAGCCCAGCAATAGTGAATCCAGCACATGCAGGACAAGATAATGCTCCAGTTTGCACGGTGCCAGAGCTGAGGATTATTCTGCATTCATGGTCTGTAATACAGGGGAAAAAATAGCTCAGGGAGGGGTGGTGAGAATGAACACCACTGTATAATGGAGCAGATCAAAGCAGCCTCTTCAGGTTTCTTTTCTTTTAACCTAATGAAATCTAATCAGAATAGATTGATTCATTTTTCTTAACTGTATAAAACTGCCAATTTGAAAAAAACCCCACAAATGATGATTACCAAAATGGTCATGGCAGTTGTTTAATGCAGCTTCTGTTGCTTTTGTTTCTACTGTTTCACTTACTTGTTGCTTAAAGCCAGCTCAGCAGAATGATGGTTTGTTTTTTTTTTCTCCAAAGTCCTAATTCTGTTGGCAAAATGGGTGTTACTGTTTCATTTGCTTCATCTTTATTTGCTGTGATCCCTTTCTTTCATCAGTTTAATTTTCAGGCTATGCAGAGAAGCAGTAATGGTCAGTGAGGTGGGTACTTATTTGTGTAATTCTGTGTTTTAAAACGCTTGTCTAAACCACTGAGAACACTGAACTGTGTGAAAACAGCTGTTAAATTGGACTATTGGCACTAAAATTTGCTCTATCAATACAAAACAAGGGGCATAAGAAAGAATTGCTGCAAAGCAGAGGAACAGTCAAAATCTGGAAAGAATATTGCTGTAATGTCAGAGAAATAGAAAGTGGCAAAAAAATCTGAGATTCTGTCAAATTCATAGAAACTGTGGGGAAGAATAATAGATATATGAGTGATGAGAAAGGGTCAATAGCTTGTGCTTAGCAACTCATGTCTCATCAGTGTAATGAAACTCTGAACACGTGCACGGTTAATACACAGCCATCCTCAGAGCTCTGAAGAGCTTTTGACAGAGTTCTTTACCACAGGTTCTGCAGCAAGGAAGCTGTAATTAGGAGGAAGAGAAAGCTCCCTCCATATGATAATAGCAGATTTTTGGTGTAGGCAACAAATGAAGCAGTCAGCTTTCACCATGGATGGATTTTGCTGGAATTCTGGACGTCGTGGAGAATGATCTGGAACTGTGAGGTGACAAACTTGGCTCGTGATGAGCAGTTATTCTGAATAGTTGAAAGCAAAGAATGATTGTAGAGATTGTACAAGGATCTCAGAATATTGAGTGGCAAATGATTGCTGAAATGATTGTTAAAATACCTTGGCAGGTATGGGGAAAAATTTACTCCTTTTATAAAAAGATGTACAAGAACTGTTACAATTAAAAGTGAGTTCAAAGATTGCACTGGGTGAGCACAGGAAAATTCTCTTACCACTCACAGCTTTTTTCCTCTGGATTCTGGCCTCAGGGGAAGGGGGAGGCGAAGGAAGACAGTCTAGATGTGAAGAAGTGGAGCTCATTTTCTTTTGAGGATGTTCTTCTGAAAGATCCACAAGCTTCCTTATGGGCAGGCCAGCTGCTGGCTGCTTGTACCTTGCATACTGCAGTGCTTCTGTGATCCACCTCATCTCCCTCCAGATCTCATCGATTTGCTGTGGGAAAAAAATGGTGAAAAAACACAGCTGAGCATTAATTCTGCCCAAGTGTGTGCTTTGTTCAAGTGCCCAAGTAGGTGTGTAGTCACTGCCAACAGAGAGCAAAAGGATCCCCTAACGGGACACTTCAGGTTGAGGTGGTCCGAAGTGATTTTGTTTAAGTGCTTGTTCTCCACCACCACTGCAGGGGCCACCAGACTCTCAAATTATGTACCTCAGGCCTAAAATCTGATGTGGAAAGAAAATGAAAATTGTCGTTTGATCAATTTGTAGCACACTTGAAAGTTGCTTTCATTCTGTACTGGAGTGAAAGCGAGATGTCACCATTGCAAACCCAGGGTGGTCAAAACCAGCTCAGTTCAAACCTAGTTTTTAACAGACAAAGAACATACACAGGTGTGGAAGAATATACCTGCATGGAGGGCTGAAGCACAGCCATGAGTCAAACTGCAGGTTTCTCCCTTATCATCATTTTGGTCTGTATACATTTTAAAAGTATAAATCTACACAAACTCAGTTCTAACACATGCCTGAGAGATAATAAGAGACAAGAGCCTAAATCAATAGCAGGATGTAGCTTTAAGCATCTCTGAGGAGAGGAAAGATGCTGTTTAATGTGGGTCTGAAGAGCCTTTTGATAATGGAACACTTTTAACATCTTTCAGCCATTCAAGATCATTGATGACTGGGCAAATGTTGTTGCAACCATGAAATGACAGTAGCTGTGAGTATAATATCCTCCTGCTGCAGTGTCATTCTAGAACTTCCCTTGTACTTCTCCTGCAGAAGGTTCTGCATTTAAAGTGAGCCTCCATATTAATATTGCAGGATTTGAGGGAAACTGCTTTGCAGTGACACAAGAAACATTCTGCAAGAATGCAGGGAGCTCTGGCTCAGTAAATGGAGAGGCAAAAGTGAGGGGTACTTTGTGCAGTGAGAATTGTGAAATAGGGGAGTGACAGAGGGATCAATGAGACAGAGACTGAGACTGGGGTTCTGAGTTCTCCAGGAATTACTCTTAGCAGGAGATACTTCACAAAATGCATATTCAAAGTGTGAAATTTATTCCCAAGGGGTACGGTAGATGCCAGATTAGCTGGGGTAGTTCTTGATGAGCTGTGCTGGAGACAGGATAGCTGGCTAGATGGATCTTTGTTTTGACCTAGTATGGCCATTTTTATGTAAAGGTGAAATCCTGACTCCAATGATGTCAGTGCAATCCTTGCCACTGAGTTAATTTGAGCTAAGAATATACACCGATAAGAATAGCAAATGGTTCAGGGATTAATTCATAATCTTGCATCATTTCAAGACTTCAGTGCAGCTCCATGAAGAGAATGCCATTTAGCAAACATCTCACCTATTTGACTGTAGAGATTGTATACTTCCTTTCTGTGATCCTCCCTCAACCCCAAGCAAGAATCATACTGCATGAAGTTGAATAAAATGCAAATCCTGTTGCTGTTCCCCCTGCTGCCATTCTGCAGGTCATTTTAATGAACTGTGGTTCTTTTAAAATTTGGGAACATTAGAAGCATTACAGGATATAAATTAACCTCAGTTTTAGTCTCAGTGTCTGTAGATTTCTTTCCTTACTGTGCTATATTCTGGTAAAGACTTCAAGCACCTTATCTGCTGGTTAGTTTTTTTTTTTTTTTTTTTTAAATTTTTTTTTAAAATAATTTTTACTTTTCAGTTGCCCTCTGACTCCTTTTCAGAACTGCATTTATATAGACTCCCTTGCTCTTTACAATGTTTGGTTTGTGTAGTGACTTCAACGCTGTCTTAGATCTCGGATCACACAAATGCTCTTGCGGTTTCGTGGTCACCGCTGAAGATTGCGGTATGCGGTGGGCTGAGATATTTTTGCCAATAGGTGGAATACAGCTGGTTTTCATTTTGAGAGGAAACCTGACAAGCCCAATACACTGTCACAATAATTCAGCACGAAACACTGAAGTTTAAAATGTTCTCCCACGTTTTTCCCAGCCTAGAGATGTGACTCAGACACTTTGGAGGAGAGGGACACAGAACTGTCTATGCAGTACGTGCATATTAATACACATATGCTTATTTTTGATGTGAAGGATAAAAGTCTTCCAAGTTCTCCTGCATACTGGGAAAAAGCTAGATTTTCTGAGTGTGAGAATGGGAAGGTGAGAAGGAGGGAGATTATTGAGAGGTGCAAGTACAATGGAACATTCCTCTCTCCCTCTCTGGAGGTTGCCAAAAGCTCCAAGTGGATAAGGCAAGGGGGTCTGAATGCAGTACAAAGAGGGATAGAAATATTATCATCTTCAAAATTATGGAGGGCCAAACATATTGTCAACGGGACAAATTTTTGTCTCAGCCCCTGTTCCAGCAGAAGATTCCTTGAATATTAAGAATAGAAAACTGAAAACTTATCTGCACCTCTCTTGTAGAAAGACAGCTCACCCACGTCCATAGACACACTCTGCAAGGGTCATGAGCTTTATCTAGAAAAGGTTTGCAAAAGGACAGGCTTTGCTGTACTGAACAATGGGGTGTAGTGCAAAGAGCCCTGAGTTGGGTTGGTAAAGTCTTGAAATGGGAACAGTATAGGAAAATCAGTGTAAGAGCCAGAGAATAAGCAAGTTAGACGAGTATGGCAACATTAGTGGTCCTTCTGCACTGGGGGACTGAAGCAGTGGCACTGCGTGGTGCTGGCCAGACTCACAGACCTTTGTGGGGCCAGCTTGCCATCTGAAATGCAGAGCTGCATTCTTGAGTGTGATATTGTTGATGCAGATTGTCTCCACAACCCAGTTGGAATATTCATTTTAATCTTTTTAATTGCTACCTCATCGTGGTGGAAAATGTCCTCAATTCATACAGACAAAGAAAAAACTCTTACACAACTGAATGCCCAGACATGGCGCTAACTTACCTCACGTTAGATGGGAGGGAGTTTTACAAGCAGACTGACACATTTCTATATAACAGTCTAGTATAACTGTCATTTGATTTTACCCATAAAAATCCTTCTATAAAAGCAACAACTAAGGAAAGCATGTTCTGGGTTTGAATTTCATAAAAACAGAATTGCACTTTTGATACAACTGCTCTTTTTATGATGTCTGTGAATAATTCTCCATTTAGATTTCAAATTACAGCCCTATGCAATTTTTAAGAAAGCCACCTTAAAATCTCCTTGGAATAGTCAGAAACAGACTGTTACCTGTATGTAGTCTATAACTTGCTGGTGTCTTTGTTTGGCTGCAGCGACTTCACTGTCTGAAATTGCTTCCCTCAGGGATTGCTGGGTTTTCAGAGAGTCCAGCTCTATGACAGCAGAAAGGCGGCAATACAGGCTTATAAATTTTTCCTTGTAGCAGCAAAAATGAACTGTGAAAAGACCAAGTGCAAAGGAAAATCGTTATGCTCTGGTTATGAAATATGAAATCCGTAGCTTTCAGAACACAAATTTTATGACATACAGTAACCAGCTCTGGATGGGTTACTTTAAGCTAGAAATAAATAATACAGGCTCTAATTCTCCTCTCAATTACACTAGATTTACTCTGTAACTTCACTGATTTCAGAAGAGTCATTTCTAATTTATATCTAAATGCAGGGATAATCAGGCCCTTAGTATGCAGCTCCAGAGGCTATCTTACCCTTGGTAGCTTCAATCAGAAAGGCTGTTTCTGAGGCTTTTATAGCTCATCATTTCTTTTATCAAGAAAGCAGTGACACGACTGGAAAATGAAACTCATCTTTTATTTCTTTTAATTGAGTGTTTCAGAAAGAAAGGCTCATTTTGAAGGCTAATAACTTTCTCCTGGGCTATGCTGGCTTAAATCAGGAGCTTCAGTGTAAATGACTCAGCAGGAAAAGCATTGCAGTAATAGCACAGTTTGGGGGAAACGATTAAAACCCTTTTAGGTGTTGCCACACATCATCCTCCGAACTGTCCTGCAGAAGGGTGACACAGAAAGTTCAGACATGACCCCTTGCTTTGTGTAATTTGACTTCGGAGCAGCACAGAGCTCTTGGAGCTGTATCAGAGGTTAACAGAGACAGAACAGCTACAGTGCCACAGAGCTTCTCAAATTCTAATTTACCTGCCTTCTTAAAGCTTATTATTCCAGAACCTGTAACTGCTCAGGCAAAACATAGCAGTTACATCTACAAATGGCAGGGCAGACATACTGGAACTGGCTGAGGGAGAACAAGTTTTCAGAAATACTTCCCCATTCATTGGTGCTTCAGTAAATGCAAACATACAGCATGATCTTGTTAGAGCAGCGAACGCCTGTCCGTTTACTGGGTTCTGGATTGGGGCATGGTATTTTTCAGGGTGTTTCAAGGGTAAATTGCATACATTCTTATCATAAATATTAAAAAGAGAAACGAGAACAGTGTCACATATCTACTTATCTCTTGCAAACAACATGATAAGAATAACTGAGGAATTCATTCTTGAACTAAGAAATCCAGTCACAAAAACGTTGTAACAATAAAGGCCTAATCTGAACATAGAAATCTGACCAAAAAAAAGAGTGAAAGGAAGAATTCTACCTTCTGGTTTCAGCCATGCCTAGATATAGCAGGGATCCAGTCTGAATAGTGTGTGGTCTTACAGTACATGTGCCATATGTGGTGGACTCTTGAGTGAATTACAGCCGCGGTTTCGGCTCCAGTGCTGAAGTTTCGAGCCTTTGTGGTTTTAAGTCAGACCCTTTAATGTTACTTTAACAAATGTTACTTCAACGTAGTCTTTTGTGGTTATGCAATTATATAGTTGGTAGCCACCAGCTAATGGGGAATGGAAGCTTCTAATATCTGAGATGTGAATCACAGTCACTTTATAGAACATCAGGGATACATATATAACAAGTCATATAGAAATGTTGTCTGCCTTTGGCCAGAGGATTGCTTACTGAAAAAAAAACCACTCAAAAGTAAAATTCAGCTTTCCATACTGTTCTATCCACCATGAGCTGCTCTCCCACTGTAGCAACATTGCTGAACAGAGAGGGCTGCACCTGGAATTCCTTTTGAGAGATGTCTCTGTTGAGTGTTTACCTGCACATCACCCCGTGCAGTGTCTATTGCTTTGCCAGCCCTTTGCAGACTGTGCTGCAGAAATGAGAGTGACTCCTGCCTGTGGCCTCTGTGCCGCGTAATGAGAGTTAAGTAGTCTGCACAACCTCTAGAGTGGAGATTAATTTCATCAGAGATGACTATACTTCATGCATTCATTTGCACAGTGACACCGCAGTCCCTTCTCCCCAGGAGAAATGATGGGCTCCAGACATAGAGGCCAAGAGGCCTCAGGGTGGCAGGGCAGGAGATAAAAGTCTGGCTTTAGGGCACTGCAGCCATGGGATGTGACACAAAGCACTGAACTAACTCTTCGTGTTCAATTCCATAAGTTTTCCTTTGAAGGGGTAACTTTTCCTTGGCAGACTACACCATGTATTGTGTGGCTGTACCCCTCATAATTTTATGGCAGCTCAGCTGGCATCTGTCCTCCCACAGCCGCCACAAAACCTCAGGGTTGTCACAGGCACCACTTTGTGTGCTGTGGCTGATGTGGCATAAATACAGTTGTGTATTCCTGCCTGATCCAAATGAAATTGTTGCTGGGTGATGGTAGGTCATGGATCTGTTGTGACTGCAGAAACACAGGCGTGGTCAGACCCTCCATTAATACCTGAATATTGCTCTCCTATGTATCAGTGACTGGAACAGCACTGATATATAGGAGACAGGAAGGTAATGGTGTCCCGTAACACCTGAGAGAGACATCACTGAGGACACAGTTGCTGTCAGAGGCCTGTTCTGTAGTGGCTCCTGGTGTACCAACTCCATCACTTTTGGCTCACATCTTTCTTCTCCAGGGCAAATGAAGGAAAGATACCCAGTTTTACAGGCCAGAAGGAAACAGAGCAGACTGATGTGAAAGGCTCAGCAGTCCCCATACTTAAATATAATATTCTTTCTAAAGAAAACTATTAAGTCTTTTATGAGCTGCTTTTATGTGGAACCTTTCTTTTCTCTGTGGACCAAAGAAGAAGAAATGAGAAATAGAGGACCTTGAAGCTAAGGCATCTTATGCCTTGTGTGAAACAGCTGGAAAACTCTGTTTTGGGGAATTCTTACCCAGTCAGCAATGCAGTGGAACAAGAGGGCTGAATCTGCTACAGCGCAGGATGTGCTCCCTAAAGAAAGAGATTCAAGTCCAGTGCTTTGGCATTTTTCACAACAGGCTTTTCTTTCACCACAGCAATAGGACAGTCTCCTGCATTTTTCCAGGAATCAAAAGGAAGAAGATGACCCTCCCACGGGAAAATCTATTCGGACCTTTCACGGTGTTGTAAGGGAGTTGGACCTTGAGTGGGACCATCTGCAACCAGGAACTGCAAACATTCTCATTACAGAACCGGGTAGTTACCCTCTTGACAACTCAGAGGGATGTTTTTTGCATCTCCTTTCACGCTCCAGCCTTGCTGTGTTGGGTGTAATTTTTTTTCTGGTTCTGTTTTTTAAAGAACATCATCTTCCAGAGCAGCTTATAGACACATACTGGATAACTGTGGGCTTTGCTCTCTGCTTTGCATTTCAATAACGATGGCTACAGTATATGCTTTAACCGCTCTGCTCCCTCTGTAACTTGTACACAGTTATAGGTAGTGTTGTTGCCAAAGCCATCATGTGATTTATTGACTCTCCGCTGGGACAAGGGGGAAAACAGATACAACTTTGTGATTTTATTATAAGGAGACTGGGTTAATATTTCTGGGTGAAGCAAGCTACTATACCGAGTTCAAACATCTGAAGAGGGAGGTTAAGAAATCCTGAGTGTGGGGTGTAAGGATTATTCTGTCCTGGGGCAGTGCAGACGTCGTCTGAGGCGGGGAGCAGGAGAAGAAAGGAGACATTGTGACCCAGTTCCAACACCTCCTGTGTGTACAGACGGAAGTGCTTTGCCTGTACAGGGACACGCGCGGGGGAAGAAATAGGAGAGAATTACAACATGGCACTTATATAAACAACACCCCAAATGATATAAAACATTAAAGAAAATTTGCACAACATCAAGCTCGGAATTTTTATAAAACATAAATATTTGGGGCGGGGGGGTTGTGGGGGGTCAGCTCTAAATGTGGGTTCATGTCACTACATAAAATAAAGATTTAAAGCTGCAATGTTCCACATTAAAACAACACACGCAGGCACAACCCCCCTGAAAACAACATTTATGTTTCTTATTAGGCAGAAAATGATCACATGCCATGTGCTTTTCAAGATTATGATTGCATAATTATGTGAAAACATGAAAATGGATTCAATTAAAAACCTTTAAGATTCAATTTAGGGTTGGTTAAGAGAAATATGCAGCTCTCCCTCAACACAGCACAGAAAAGGTTTAACAAGTGCTGCAGCAGGAGAAAATGGCACAAGCAGGAGCTGGGCTGAGGCTGCTCAGAGCTGCTGTGTGCAGCACTGCTTTGCACCCTGGGTGTGCAAAGTGGTCACTGCCCCTGCTCCCATTCACCACAAAGATAATAAAACTACATCAGTAAATCTGTTGAATTAAAAATTCAATTCATTAACATCAAAGTTTGGTCCTGAGCCATCAAACCACTTGCAACTGTGCTGAACTGCAAGGTCATGTTGATGTCTGTCTCTCATGCACAATAGATGAGCCCCAATGCTTGGCTGAGCTGCAGCCTCAGGAACATATTGCGCAGTGACTTAAATATTTTAGTCCCTAACTCTGAAAGAAAAACAAAAAAGGTGCACAAAAGCTATAACCTCCAAGCAAATAGAGTAACATGGAGACCTGTACAGAGCCCTATTGAATTAGAGTGACTGACCACAAGGCAGCACACCATCTGTCTTAATTTTGGATTTACGTGAGTCTTACTTGGCTCTTCCCAGGCTAGAAGGTGCAGCACTGATGGATTCCTTTTTAAAAGCAAAGCCTAAACCTTTCAAAATCAAGAAATGTAGAACCAGATTAATTTATTTTAAGGCCACATCTTTCTAGCTGCACAAACAGACCTTGAAGTGAATATAAAGATGATTTACTTCTACTTGAAGACTTCTTTACCCTTGCGGACCAAAATAAAATGGAATTCATGTAAACAAGAAACAAACTTCTTAGCTTATTTTTTCACAGATCTTTCACATCATAGATTATCCTCCCTGGCTTTATTTATTCACATATGCATTTCTTGTACCTAAATGTAAAGCCAGAAGCCAGATACCTCTCCTCACCCACAGCAACCTCGAGGTCTGGAGATACGTGTTTTAGAAGTGCTACGTTTATCTGGGTGTAAAAGAACAGCAAAACGCTGTGTCATTAGCAGGCCTTTCATGCAGCCTCACTCTAAACCTCCCAAACAACAGTCAGTTGCCCCTCTTGCCTGGAAAAATACCTATAATTTTCTTTGTCAGCTGGGTGAAGGTGCTCAGAACTACCAGTTTCGTGCAGAAGTGCTTATTTGCACCTGCCTGAAGTGTCACAAATATGCTAAAAGATGCAAAAATAGGAGCTAATTGAAATTGGTCTCTTAATCCTTATATGTTCAAATATCCCGGAAACTGTTTATCAGAGATGCTCCCCCTCCACACACTTATAATAATGGAATACAAACCTTCTCTGCTTTGCTTGTCTTGTAGCCCTGACACTGAATCCCTCCTTGCAAGTCACACAGTTTGTAGCTTTTAGTTATGTTCTTAAAAGAATCAGTTTTTAAAAAGGTGCTAAATACCACAAAGGCAAATACCTGATGCAGAGGTAGATTGATCTGTTTGAGGAGAGCTTTCACTGCCGTCTGGAGCTCGTACAAGAACAATTGAGTAGGGCAGTCTGAAGTATGATCCATACTTTCCACAGGTTCTGAGCCAGAAAGTGTTTGGATCCATTCCCATTCATCTCTGTATGTTGAGTCAAGTTAAAATTAGAAATATAACAAAAGTTCAGTGCACAAGCAGGAATTCAGTGTATGTGCATTTGGGATCTGTTGATCGTTTAATCCTCATGTACCCAAACGTTTAAACCTGGGCAATCTCGACCATTTGGGGCTGAAAATCTAACTTTGAAAAGTTTCATTTTTCTAGCACATGCACATCAGGCTGAATGTTCCTTGCAAACCTCTGAAAGTCCAACTGCCTTTGAAATATTTCCCTATGGCTTCTCACTCCAGGTTTTCTCTTTCTTGTTCTTCGTTCCCCATTTACCACAGTGCTTTAAAAAACATGGATTGGCAATGACAACAATTAGTGGGAAGTTTAGTCTCTGTGGTGGACTCTCTTCTACTCACTGCAGCCAAAGAACTTGTTGCTTTGCTCAACATATATCCATTTGAGACCTGATAAACATGGGAGTCATCTTTCTGGATCAAATCCTTAATTCACCCTGCCCAGCATTCAGTCTTGAAAAGCAGCCAGAATCAAACATTCAAGGGAAAAAAAAAACCATACAGGAAATCCCACTACAAGACAAGTAATAGATGTGGTACAATCTGCTCCTAAATAAAGATCTGGTCTTAAACTTCAACAGTCAGGGATTGTTATAAACTCTGAAGCATTAGGCTTTATATTCCTTCCAACATTGTTGTTAGTATTAACTACTACATTCTGGATGTCCTTGTTATCCATGTAGATATCCAGTTCCTTTCTCCTCGTGCAAAATTCTCAGCTGGTTTCTGAAATGATATGGGATTAAAAAGCTCCAGAAAAAAAAGCCAATAAAATGTGTTGCCCACTAGGCAAGGACCAGGCAGTGCAAACATTGCACTTGCCAGTGGACAAGGGAAGGGGTGGACAAAGGGAACATGGCTTTCCCAGAGCAGAGCAGTTCAGTGGGTGGTCACATTTGTAAACACGGTTTTCAGTTGCTATGTGTTTGCTGTGGTTTAGAGTGACAAACCAGGTATGACATGAGAGAATAAACAGGAAAATCACCCCCACCAGCACCCTGTGGTCAGTGAAAATCCACAAGAGGGGTGGCACTGAATCCACTGGAGGCCAAATCAGGGCTGCAGGCTGTGATCTTATGAACAGGTCATTACCCCTGTGCGGAATTTGAATGACCATGGAATGCCATCCTTAGAAACCAACAGTGTCATATGCACATGTTCTGGGCTGGCCTTCAGACTGCTGGGAAGA
This sequence comes from Oxyruncus cristatus, assembly GCA_013399855.1. Lineage (NCBI taxonomy): Eukaryota > Metazoa > Chordata > Aves > Passeriformes > Cotingidae > Oxyruncus > Oxyruncus cristatus. The sequence continues at coordinate 591,260 of VXAY01002113.1, forward strand.
CACAGGTGAACCTGTTTAGCTCAGAGCCAATCTCTGGGATGTCCCACACCTGAGCCAAGCCTTTCTGCCACACACCTGAGCCAAACCTCCGTGCGACCCACAATTCTGCCATGGCGGAAACACCTCGGCATTTACATTTGATCAGTTGTTTCAAACTTAAAACAAACGTTCTCTCTCTGTGTATGTGTAAACACATTTATATCTATTTACTTACTTGGAGACATTGCTGTTGTCCCGGATTTTGACATGACACAGGACATTGGGCAACTTCTGCAGCACCAGCACTTTGATTTGATCCACGGAACTGCAGAGTTTAAGGTAACCCAGATACAGGCCGGGAGGGAGGCGTTGCTGACTTCGTTTGTGATAGGAAAGTATGTCCTGTTTTAAGGGAAACAGTCCTACATAAAAATCTCATATTTTTTTTTCCACATAAGCAGGAGAGTTTGAGATCAAAAAGCAACAAATGTTTTTACAGCCGTCTTTTTTTGTTTCAAGTGTGTTCCCAGTTCGCAAAGCATTTAAGCACATGCTTAAGCATAAGAATAATCCCTGGTAGCTTGGATGCACTTGGACAACTTCTTACTTAAAGCCATACACAGGATCCCTAAGCTCTCCATGTCATGCAGGAATTGGCTCTAACAACCTGGGCTTTCAATCTTCTACAACTGTGGTGTTTAAACTGGCTTAAATAACCGCCACCTCTACCTCCTGTCTGATCATTTCAACAGTGAGCTGGGTCAGGGAGCTGATTCATCTGAAAAACAACTTGGGAAAAGGAGCAGTTGTTTTTGAGGCAGAGCAGTTCTCTGGTCCAGCTTCAGCCCATGGCTGCACAGACAGAGCTCTGTGGAGGAGCTGTCACCTGGGGCAGGTGGGAGAGCGGCTGCTTGAGCCGGGACTGTCCCCAAAGAAATCCCAGCCTGCAGCTCCCCAAAACCTGTTCTGTATCACCTGCTGTCACCTGGGAGTTCCCTGCGAGCTTGGGGCTTGGTATTTTACAAAATTGAGTTAGTGGCAATGTTTTCTGAGCAGATACCTTCACCAACAAATGGAGCATAGGAGAAATGAGTGTGGATGGTGTATTTGCTGAGGCCAGGAGACATCTTTAAGGCTGTGCATAGCAGTCCACCAAAACTACCCAAAAAGTGATGGCTGCTGCCATCCTGAGAAATGTGTGCTTCTGCAGTGGGTGAGGATTAAGACACCTGGCCTTATGCCTTTACTCTTGGAACCATCAAATTATCTGCCAGTGCTATGCTTGGCTCTGACCAGTGCAATTAGACCCTCATTTTCACAAGCACTTCATGACAAAATACCCATTCGATGATTAAACAAGTAATAGAAGAAAGGGTGGGCATTAGATAGGAATGTGTAAACCATTAGGGGAACATTTTTTCCACTTAGGATCTCTGTGGAAATCTGATCAGGCCTGTATTTTGCTTTTCCTAATATAAAACTTTTGCCCAGATTGACATTTTTCTACACCTTTAACGCACTTTAATACATTAAATCTAACATAGATCAGGTAGGTTTTATTGTCTTTTGGAAATTTTTTAACGTTCCTAAAACCTGGTAACATATATTTTGAGTGCCTGTCACTTCCCGGTATGAAAAGCAGAGTCTCTGCCTGAGAAAATGCCTCTAATTCAAAAATAAACCACAGCAAGTCATCATCTCATTGAGGGTGCTAAAGAAGGGACTAATTTGTCTTCTACTTTGGGTAACTCTGCAACTGATTTTTAGGGAGATTGGCTACTGATATATTGTGAGAAGTAGGTTGCTGTTACCTACAGAAAACTTGTATTAATGTTAACATAAACTGTTTAATGTGAATTTACAGATACCCCAATTCTTGAAGGGCTGAACCCCCCTGTCTCTGACTATGCCAAGCGACTTCCAAGATCAATCCTTACCTTGGTATTTTCCTAGTTGTAAGTCTAGGAGCACATTATGCAGAAATTAAAGGTAGGTTATGGTCAGTAAAGAATTCTTTAGCAACTATACCAGGCTCCAAGGAACCCTGAACCCCACAGAACAAGTTTATTAAGTAGAACAGTAAAGTTTAAGACGTAGATTTGGTTTTCAAGGTTGGATGGAAAAATCTTATGGAGTGTAGAAATTCTAAGTGTCTGTGTAGGTACTTAAGAACATCCCAGAGAATTTTAAAGCTTTTTATATCCCTTGCTACAGAATTCCATAGCATGGTTTCCCGAAACTGATAGAAACTACTATTCTCTGCTAGGATTTTGAAGTAGTTTCTTTTGCATCTCGTGGATATTTTGCATATTAAGGATCTGATCCGAGACCCACTGGAAGTAATATAAGTCTTTGCTTTCAATGGGAGCCTTGCCATTAATTTTATTGGGCACTGGACTTTGGCCTAAAATTCTGCCAGACGCTTCCAAAAATCAGGGCTCTGGCACAGGCTTTACAAAAGCAAATAACATACAGTAAGAGAAGCAAAGCACTACCTGGATTGTTATAAGCAAGATGTCTAATGCTGTTGGCTCCTCTGGAGTTGAAAGGGATTTCCTCTGGCTTTGTAGTTTGGATACCTGCATCCATTTGCCATTAAAAAATGAATACAGACTCTCCACTTCTCTTACAGTAACTATCAGCATATTGCCATGTCGATCCTTGATTGGTTCATAAAAAACTTTGCCTAAGTTGTGAGTTCCCAGCAAATTCTAGAAAACAAGCAAATGATAAAATAGAAGTTATTTACCATGTAGCAGGAGAGTGTTTTTTGAAACTTAGCTTTGTGCTCGCTGGTATAAGTCCTGTTGACTTCAATAAAAACTGGACACGCAGTGTTTCTCAAACCCTTGCCCTGCAGTCGGATCATTTAGTGGCAAAAGGAAAAGTTTTTCCCTAGGTTGTGTTTGTGGACTGAGATATGGGTCATCCAGTGTGTATTTGGTCCAGCAGGGTTTAGTGTAGTGTTTAATGGAGAACAGCAGAAAGACTGTTATGACCCAGTGCCTTTGTAAAAGGAAAGGCTGCAAAGTAATTCACTCTTTTGGGCTGAACTTCCTATTTTTGCTCAGTCATGTAAAGATAAAGGATGCAATTTTCAGAAGCACTCAATGTTGGTCCAGTGATGGCTCCTTCAATTTGAACTTACTGAAGAGCTTGGGGTTTATCTGAACCTCACCAGAACCAAATGTCAGATATTATATAAAATTCTTCCTCTTTCCCCAGATCACTCATAACGGACACTTTTATGTTTTCTCCATTAACTGCAACCTCAATTTTCTGTTCCCTGTTTTAAAATTATTCAGACTATTTTCAGGAACAAAAGCAAGAGATATTTTTATTGAATGTAAATAACTTTGTAGCTTAACTGTGCAGTGTGTTTGTGAAGAAACACAGGATTCGAAAAGACACGGACCCTTTTCCTTTTACTTCAGATACCAAGAATGTGCTAGACAAAACAGGCAGAAACTAACAAAACTACCAGGGCAAAGCTCTCCAGGAAAATATGTGAGGATTAAAGAAAAGTAATTTTAAAAGGCTCCACATAAAATACATATTTTGGTCAAAATCCCTTTCCTCACACAGTAAGGCATCTGCTTATAGGTGCAAACACACTCAATCCAGTGACCAGCCACTGAAGAGATTCCCAGATGTCTTAAAGAAAAATGCCTAACATTTAAAATATGCTCATTACTTTGTGATTTTTCGAGAGATCTACAGTAAGCTGGATAAGGGAGAGGGATAGTTTAAAATGAAAACTGGAGTTCACAATGAAGCACATTGTATGTTTAGGGAAGTGCTGTACATTAACCTAATGACATTGTAAACTGGTAGATTACCCTGACATTATTTATCTGTACTTAGCAGGCAATATTTACTTATGAACTGTATTATTAAATAGTTTATAAGCTCTAGGTAGTCAGCACAGTGACTGCTCTTTTTGTGGCATAATAATTTTAGCTTTATCCATCCCTCTCCAGGGCAGACTGTTGGTGTCTATACAGCACCTCCCCTCTGCCTTTTTGAACTGTTGTGCCTTTTGAGGTTTGCGTCCATCTCTGGTTAACACTGGCTGTTTTGAGTGTACATTTTGTGTTAATCCATGTGTCTCCAGCTGGGATAAGTCACTGCAGCAGACGTAGCCATCTAGTTGTCATATTAATCACTGCAACACGTGAATGTGCCGAGATGAAAACAAACAGTTCTTGACTGTCACTGAGTGTGTGTTGTGAGTGGATTCCAGCACAGAGAACAGGGGACGTACTAATATCAATGTGGGACTGATTAATAGACTAAAAAAGTTTTGTGTCTGCTCAGCTTGGCACCCCATCACTTGTGTTTTGTTTGCTTTAGTTGTCTAGTGGTAACAACAGGCAAAATCGCAGTCCCTGTTGCCTCTGAATCTCCTGACCTAGTCCCTTAACAGCTATGTTGTCACTGATCTTTTCCACTCTGTCCTAAATTCCTGTGAAGTCAGTCTATTAACTTCCTCAATAAAATGTATTCAACCGTACAAACTTTATTGAGACCCTTCCATTGGTGGATCCCATTAGGCCACACACCGTTAGAGGTTGGCAGATCGGTGACAATCCCCGTGTTCCTCAGGGGACCAAGCTAAAAGAACAGACATTAAGGGCAATAAATTTGCCAGAAATTCGGCAGAGCAATACACCATAGGGGCACATTTGCTGTATCTCAGGGCTTTGCATCCCTGGTAACAAATAATAACACGATGTACTGGGAATGCTGGTTATCCCTGAGTGCAGTCCATGCAGGCTGGCAATGCTGTGCTGAAGGGAATCTGTGCAGGGGGAGTGGAGCTGAGCTAACCCAAGGAATATGTGCTCCCTGGGCTGAGCCAACCACACCGGAGGGAATATTCGGCAGATACAGTTAAAACTTTCTCTAGTGACAGCTCAGAGGACTGACAGGCAGCTGCTGCTTCACGCAGGTGGTCCTCCAATAAAGGTGCAGCAGGCTGGCATTCCATATATTTCGGGGCACTTTGGGGAAATCAGTCAAGACAGGTGGTTGCCCAGGAAGGCTGCTCTCCTGTACAGCGTGCCTTGCCAGAAGATGTAAACCAAAACCCCACATGGATATTCCTAATACTGGCCCCAAAGCGTGTGGCTCTCAGAGCTGCTGTAAAGCGGGTTATTGCGGGACGACGTGTGGCCAACACGTGCCCAGCAATGGGGATCTTCATTAACTCCGTGGCTGTACCACAGACTTCTGGGAAGCTTTGGTGCCTCCACTCGAGCAAAAGGTAGCAGAAAGTGAGGCCTGGATATAGTTTTGTTTTTTTTTTTTTCTCTAAGGATTGTGCACACAGTTCTTTGAAAATGTATTTTCCCATAAAAGCAAGTATTTTAATGAAAATATCTGCCTTCCAGCTAGAGATTTTATGGTATCATGAAACCACCTTCAAAGCTTTACAATAAATGTCAAAATATAATGCTGGAGATAATTTCTATTTGCATAACGAGTAGTGGACTGAGACACAGGAGGTTTAAGTGACTCAGGTGGTATCTGTAGCAGAGGTTGGAATAGAACAATCCTGAGAGTCACTGCTATGCCTTTAATCCATGGCATGAACTATGCATGTAGTGCCGCTGTCCTTACCACTGGTAAGATCTGTGCACCACTTAATCTCTCTTAGTCTCTGTTTTTAAGGGTCTAAATAGGTATCTGACTTGTTCTGTGCACAAAGGGACGTTTTAACCTAAAAATTTTGGCAGCTCAATGGAGAACTTAATGAAAGATTTGTTTTGATTTCCCCACTGACAATCCACACCACCAGGGCCATCCTGTTTGTCAGACAGTGTAGCTCTGCCCTAGAAGCTGTACTTGAGTAGTTTGTGAGCCATGGGGGAATAAAGAGCATATTTTGGCAACTTCAGCAGTGTGTTTGTCCTTCCTGTCAGGGACAGAAGCTGCCTATTGCTGCAGGTACCCATGCGTCACAAGGGAGTGCGAAATCTTACCCAGAATTTAAATGCTTCATTAATAGATTAATAATTAATAACAAATAGGCCTATAAGAGGCTTTTGCACAGGAAATATTAGGATTATAACTCTTGAATCCCCACCGTGCAAACCCACAGGCTTTTATGTGGTCATTATTTACTGGTTCATATCTGTTTGTTTCTTCATCTGCCACTGTTGTTTCTGTTCTTTGTGTTTCCTGCTCCTCACTTTTAATGTAACTCCTTGCTCCCATCTGGCAGGAGGGATGTAAATGATAGTGCTGCTCCAAAGAAGAGGCTGGAGGGACAGCTGGCAGCACTGTCCCCTGGAGATGAGAAAGTCACCGAGTTAATAGCCAGGAATATGCCATGGAACCCACCTGTAGCTGGGCTGCTGCTGAAAGCATCTTCTGCCTGGCCTGAAGGGCTGTTGATGAGGACACAGACACAGCCATGTTCTGCCTCAGCCATCTGATGTCATCCCACATGCAAGACAACTGCAAAAATATATCCAGTTCAATCAGTTTTTGTTCTCAGCATTTACAACAGCAGAAATGAAGCTAAAAGGCATTTTGGACTTGGGAGGATCAGTGGGTATCTCTCATTTTGAGTTTCTGTGGATGGCAAAGAGCTGCCTGGATAAACATGACACAGGTAATGATTCGGACACAGAAGGTGTTCTGTAAACATCATGCACCCGTTTCAATTGATTTTGGACTATTGTACAAAATCGATTTACTGGTTTTGGGGTATAAAAAAAGTAGTGTGAGGACAGCTTGAATGATGGCACAGCCCCAATACCAAATTTAAAACTTCTGGTTATTTCTTTAGGCTCTTCCTCTAAATGTTCATAAAAGCTTTATGTACCCACATAGCAATCACTCATGTAGGATTGTACATTGAAGAGTTAATTGTGCTACTGTCAGTGACCCAGACAGAATTTAGTCCACGTAAATGGTTTGTGAAAATTGCATTTAACATGAGTGATAAAGCACTTCATCATTTAGCTTTTTAATGATATCATTTCATGTATCCAGAGTGATACATGCTGAGGCCTAGGCACTGCTAGCAAGAGATTTGCAGAAGCAATATATGAAATTAGGCTCCCGTTACCTTTGTGAACCACAGGAAATCCTGCATGACTGAGCTACTGTGAGAGTCATCGATTTCCACAATTGGGATTTGATCTTCATTGGTTACCAGCAAATTGTCTTTGTAAAAAAGTATAACACATAAGTAGAGTCCCCTAAAGAGAGAAGGAAACACTATCAAACACCTTTCATGTCTATTCACATCCATGCCAAATTTAGTCAAAGAATCATAGATGTTAACTTCTGAGGAGAGAAATCGAATCTTTGGGTCTTAAATTCTGTGTTCTATAGATCATGCAACTTCAGCCAGTGAGTCCTAAAAAATATTTGGGAAGCTTACCACTTTAGATGATGTGAGACTACGTGTATCTAAGAAATTATGGATCTGTGCAAGCCATTGATATTTAGTTTCAGTGAGAATTTTGCCAGAGTACACAGTACATAATGGAGGCTTTATGCCCCTTAGAAATCAGAAATTTTACTAAAACTTATCATTAATGTGCTTCATTCTGCCCTCGTTTACTTCAGAGCGAATCTGAGGTAACTCAATTGAAATCAGGTGGGTTATTATGGATTTACATTAGTGTAATTGAGTGTAATTTGGCCAACATATCTTCAAAACTGTTTATAGAGATCATTCCTCTCAATATTTACCCTTGCAATTAGTTACATACGTTAAGTAGTTGCCTTAGGGAATTTAAAGACTCTGGAGAGCTCTTCTGAAAGAATCAAACTCTTATCAAAATACAAAGGAGAAAAAGCAAACTGAACACTCCTGGCAATGAAAGAAGAAATAATTCCAGCATAAGCAACTTCCAATTGCTAAATTATCAAGGCTGAGGGTTGGGTCGCACTGTACTGCAAACCTGTTAGAGAATTCTACATGTGTAGCTTGTTGCCAGTGGACTATTCCAACGTGTTATCCGAGCTCTGCACTTTATGTTATGAGTGAAATAAATGTCACAGTTTCATTACTGAGAAGCAACAGAGACAGTGCTTCCCAAATACCTCAGTAGCTGCACTTTGTGTGTGCACAGAATATTTCACTCTGTTACAGTTTGACTCCATTTCCAAGGGTAACAATGAACAGATTCTATTGATTTCAGTCGGGGCTGGAGCTTTATTTCCCTGTCAGTCTCACACGTGTGTGATTTTATCAGGTTCAGCTCTGACTGATGGCTCTTTCATTGGCAGTGGCATCTTCACACAGATTTCTAAGGTGCTTTCCGCTATTACAACAACAACAGCTAAAACTTCGAATGTCTGGGAGATAAAATGAATGACAAACCGTTTCAGAGTCTTCACGAACTTGTTCGACGAATGGAAAAGGTGCTTCAGGCTCCTGGAAACTGATTGCTTGCGACCAGCATTTTGTAATTTAGAACTTTCTAAAATGGAAAAAAAGAAGGAAACCAAACCCAGCTTAAATTTCAGTTAGTACCTCATAAAGAACTTCTGTTTCTTGACCCACAATACTAAATTTCAGTCAGTGTCCATTTTATTCCTTTCAAAAGTCAACATTTAGAAATTGCTCAAACGCAACCATTTGACTGTGTTTTCATTAACTTAGTGATACACACCAGCAAACAATTTCCTTACTTGCAGCAAACCCAGTCTAGATAAAAAATGTTTTGCTCCCAGGCAAAGCGTAGCTTGAACCAGCACTTTGTATTCTTAGTGGTCTGACTTTTGCAAGGGAGCTCAAAAACCCAAGGGGAGATTTGAACCATCAGTCAGCACTTCAGGTGTTGTAATTCTTCAGTTTTTCTCCTCTTTTAGCTTAAACTTCTAAGAATTGGTCCCCTGGCAGTCACCAACATCACAGCATCACCAGTCTAAACTTAGGAAGAGCTTTAAGGAGACAATGAGGTCGACCTTCATCTTTCTCTGTATCACATTCAATGCATCTGCTTTTGCTTGGGTTTTTTTTCCCCCATCACAACTTCCACTCTCCTGGATTGCCTCAGAGCTTTCGCAGTTACCTTTACTGTCTAGTAATCTGGAATCCAAGGAAGCTGAGACCTGCTGTGTGCCTGCCAGGAGCTCTGGACCAGCTTTCTCAATTAGAAGAATTTTATAAATTCAAATGTTGTCCCAATATTCAAAAAAAAAAAAAAAAAAGCTGTTAAATTTTTATACACTGTATTCTTTTCACTTCGGTGAATTTGACTTAATGTCTTTCCTTCTCTCATGCATGGCCTTGGAAGCCAAAGAAGTACATTCCCATGGGAGTGAAACCTCACAAGCTGAGAACACCTGGATGCTTGTGAGCAGGTCTGGAGGGGATGCCAATAGATGGCAGTCAGGGACATGCAGGATTGTATAATGCACTGTCCGTTGCCCACACGTGTCCGCACATTAAAAGCACTTAACGCTGTTTGATTTTTTTTTTCATTGCCTTTTGCAATGCCTTTCCTGTTTAAAGCTGTTGTAAGAGAAACAGCAGGAATATTTAATCTAAAAAAAAAAAAAAAAGGGTTCATTCT
>VXAY01002113.1:600797-623742 GCA_013399855.1 Oxyruncus cristatus
AAAAAGTAGGAAAATTTAAAATAAAAAAAAAAAAAAAAAAAGGCTTCATTCTTCAGATATTTACTGCGACAGGAAAAGGAAGACAAAAGAAAAACGCAGCTGTGAAAGTGCATCTCAGTTTTCCGGGATCTGACTTGTTTATTTGGATGAATCATGGATCCCCATCCAGATGGACGTGTGAAACATTTTGAGGGACACCCTTTTCCAGGGGGAAAAAAACATGACTCATGAAGCACCGTTTGCTGAAAGCTGCTGATCATCTGCTTAGGTGTTCTCAGAGTAACTTATTTCCCACTTACCTCCAGAATGGGAGGTGTCTGTCTGTGTCTCCCTGCTGAGTTCTAAGTTTGAACATTTAAAGAACATCTAAATTTGCTGCTGTCACAACCCCATCTGTGGAAGTGCTCAGCGTATTTTTAAATGCTGAATAAATTTGCACCATAATTCGCACGTTGAAAACCCCAGAAAGCAGACACATTGTTAGCAATAATTACTGCTCTGCAGAACAGCGAGTACAAAGAGAGCGAGGTTCTGTTGGGGGTGAAATCATACAATTCAGATGTATGAGACTTATTAGATCATCAAATCCCTTGTCTTTCCAGTGCAGACTTGTTCTCCCTGGCATATTCTCCAGTGCACTGTTCAGCATAGTTTTAACAGACTCATCCAAACCCATGACTATTCCTTTGAAGCAACTGACCTTTGTTTTCTTTTCCTTTTAAAAACACTAATTTGCATTTCTACCCATAGCTCCTCAGATAACTGTTATTTTACTGTGAGCATTTTCAGTGTATTGCAGTAATGTAAACCAAATGCTACACAAAAACTCCTGTCTTCCTGTTTCCTTCTTCCAAGGGCAAGACCAATTCAGGAATATAAATTTCATTCCAATTATTTTCTTCTATATTCCCTCCATCTATACGGAGGGAGTGGAGGAGGAAATTGCTGAAGGCAAAGCAACATCATTCTGTATAAAACTCCCAGAGACTGCAGCATTAAAATAAGAGGGCACATTACAAGTGAAATATATGTTATTGGGCCATTCAGTGGTTTGGGTTTAGTCCACAGCTTTGCAGAAGCCAAAGGCAAAAGAAATAATGTAAAACTAGATGGAGACTGTAAACTCTCCTACGTTGCTGCTTGCTTTTGTTTTACAGTAACATGTGTGTAGGAGCCAGAAAACATGGAGCTGAGATTAGAGGATAATTTGGATCTGCAGGAAATGGAACCTTGGCCGTTACTTAATTAACTAATAAATAACATAGAGTAACAACCTTCATAGAAAAGCACCAGGAGCAACACAGTAAGTTTATATTAATAAATGATACAGCAATAGAGCTGTGAGCTCTTTGAATAGAAGCCTAGGAGTGAACACATAGATGAGAGGAGAGAATTCCCAGTGATTAGATTTAGATCAGAACCATTCAAACCTGGATTGAAATGGACAATTGCATAAAAGATGTATTTATGACATTGGCAGCTTTCCTCTTCAAAGGTGGGGTGTGTAAATGTTTCGTTGCAGTTTTTTATGTACATACAACTAATACTTAAGAGCAACCTCTTGGAAGGAGAAGAACAAAGCCCACTTATGCTTGAGTGTATCTGAGGTCTCTCAGGAATGTGTGTTATGCTGTGCTGTGTCTCTGAGGAGGAAGATCATCTGGAATTCTTTGTCCTGTCACTGGACAAGTGGGTGGCTCTTCTCAAGTGGGGCAGATGGGAAGTAAATGGAATTACCTCAGTGCAAAATTATCTAGATCTTAGCCCCACAATCCAGGCAGTCTGTGGAACAGCCAAATATCTCTTGGAGGGACCCTGGATAGGGAAGCAAAGTAGCACGAGATCCCACTGAAATCCTACTGGAGGGCATAAAGTGGGGTTTAGAGTTTTCACTTACTGTGTAAGCTTATGAAAATACACTGAATGGCTGGAAACTTCTAGATGAATTCAAACTCAATTTAAAGCTGCACGATTTTAGCAGTGCAGACAACTGACACTGGGATAATGTGCATGGAGACATCATTCCACACAGAAATTAAAGTGGCCAGACACCTCAAGAGCTTGAGGCCATGGCAGATCCTGTGCTACCTCACCTCAAGGTGGGATGGCTTTCATAAGACAATTCTATATCTCATGAAGAAGCCTGACAGTCTTCTAGCACTGTGTGGTATGTTTGGGATGACAAAGTCAGGCTCACCAGCTAAAATTGTAACTTCTTATATTCCCTACCTAAACTCAGTTTATGGCTTGGTTCTCATGTCTGCTTGTGTGTATTCTCACAAATAATGATAATCTAAACACTTTAAATGTCCTGGGTAATCAGAGATCCTTCTCTTTGTTAAAGGCAATTAAAACTATGTGCTCTGCTTGTGAATCAAGTTACAATGAGAAGATATTTATTTCACTTCTGACTTGTCCAGTAAAATACATTTCAATTAAACTTCAGAAGGAAAGTATCTGGTAAGAATTTTACTGAAGAGTTGGGTTCCTTTCTTAATGAAGCATCACACAATTACTTAATCCACTCAGAATTGTTTAGAAAAAATGAGCTACAAGAAAAAAAAAAACTTAAAAATATATTTGAAGTGTTGCCAGGACATACAATTGTAGTAACTCAGTTATGATAGTCTGTAACATGGTATTATGAAGACAAATGGATGACTGTTGTTTGTAATCATCAGGGTTTTCCAGAAGATTAAACATATGAAAGCAAAGCTTCCTAAGTAATTCCCTAGGAGATTTCTTCATATCACAGAGCAGGTTCAAAAGCAACAGCTGATCTAATTCCAAAAGCTCTTAAACTCACTGTACATTCCAATGTATTCTTCCTGGTATTTTTGTAAGCTTGTTTTCTCCAGCCCCTGCAATGCAAAGCACAGGGCAAAAGGCAGAGCCTGAATGAACAGACCTGGGCAAGGGATCTGCCTGGAATCCGGGCAATGTCCCCTCCCAGATCCCACTGGAGCACCAGCACACAGCTTTGCCCTTCCACCTCCTCTGTGTTCTGAGGCTTTTGCCTGTGCTATCCAAGTAATCTCAGGCCTTTTAGATGGATTACCTTCGGTTTTTCCACCTCCCTTGCACTCACCCTCCACTCTCCTTCAGCCAGCCCGAGCAGCATGAATGGGGTATCCCACATAGGAATCACCTCGGGAACAGCCAAGGTGCCTGGACACCAGGTTTGAGTTCCATCTGTCCTCACTGAGCTTTAATTCATGCAGAGTTTGATTCTGCTCTCATTGATAAACCACAGACAAATCAGTGGTTGCAGGCAGATCCAAGGCTACTCCTCAGACAATGTCCAGCTGTTCACTGACAGCTCTGAACCAAACGGGGCAAACAGAGATCACAGTATTGACATCCAACCAGGGATAGATGAAGGACTTAGTAGAGGGAAGGAGGGGAAAGATAAAGAATAAATGCCTGGGCGGGTCCTCAGCCTGTGTATAACAGCATGGCCGTGCTGACTTCTGTCCCTGTCAGTTGAACCACTCAAATTTCCATTAATTAAGAATCTAGATCAGGCCTCTGTATTATATGAAGTGAAAGCTGTTATTTGGGCTTTTCAGTCTTACACAGTAGCTTATCTCAGATCCTTGACCAAACTCCTCAGATTCCATCAAGGCTGATAAATACCAGAATCAAATTTCAGAGTCAAAGTGATGGAATAATTCTTACTTTTCCTGCAATAATTCTTACTTTTCCTTTGTCTTGATTCCTTACCAAATCAGTGAAATACAAGGGATCAACATCAGTCATATATTTAAAGCAAGTTCCAGAGGTTCTTCTGTGATGTTGCCATCCTGATTTATCCAAAATATACTACTGTGTAATGCTAGCATTACAAGCAATGATGATATTTTTATTTGGTTTTAGGCATGGGTGTTGCTCAAGCTGACTCCACATGTGGTGCTGCCCCGTGAGAGCTCCCGCAGCCTTTTGGGCACAGAAGAAACTGGAGCTAAACAGATTTTTTGTATTGTTGTTTGTTATTATTTAAGGAAAAGGAGTTAGGAAATCAACAACAGAATTGTCTGTGCTCTGGTTTGAGACTGGGGTTGATTTCTGGAGTGGTAGAATTTTATAAGAACCAGGCCCTAGTGTCAGATTCTCAAAAGGAGGGATTTTCTGCATGTTGTTTATAACTGCTTCTGTTCTGGGCTGGTATGTCAGTAAAACAATTTATACTGAGAATAGTTTCGGATGTTCCATCACTTACTCATTGTTCACTAGGAAGGTGGAAGGAAAGACCTGAGATAGGCACTAACTCCAGAAAGGAAAAACTGTACTGTGGAAAAATGGTACATGCATTATATTCTTTAATAGCCTGAAAAAGCTGTGTAAGAGATAGAATACATCATCTGTAATTCCAGTACCAAGACCACCTGCAAGTGATAATGCTTGCATGAATTTTAATCAGGGAAACAGCATTTTCTTGCAGTATCTTCTTTCCAAGCACCATAGATGAATAGTTTAAGTTGCTATGGTTACGATGGGTTGTGGCAGACTGTGGATCATCGTGATGGTGACATATTTGCACGTAAAGAACAAAGGCTGCATCTTTTCATTTCAGCCAGATGATTTTAGCCCTAAGTATTTCTATGATTTTAAATCAATTGATGCAGCTTGACATAGCAGTCATACTAGGTGAAGAAAAATGAAAACTTCATGGTAGTTTAACTTTTCAGTTTGAAATAGGTCCCTTAGCAATGAAGCATTATTCCAGTTAGAAGTTTATTTTAAGAAAATAAATAGTACTTTTCAACAACCCGTATAGAACAGGAGTTTTTATATATGCTTTAAAAAGAAGGCCAAGCTCTTGCCTTGGCTCTTGAGCTATTAAAGGCACAGTCTGTTTCTCATGAATGAAGTTTGGCTGAGATTCGAACTCTTTCCTAGTTTTGATCCATTCTATTTTGAAATGTAGCAATCTTATCTTCCCACTGCATTGTGCAAGTATTTTTCATTATGGATTGGCAATAGCATCCACTGGACTATTTAGTGTCTTCCATTTGGAGGCAGCCAATTCCCCTCTTTTGATCCAAACCAGTTGTTAACTTTCTAAAGTATTTCCTTATAGAAAAAAACAAAAGAGACATCCTTGAAACATTTCAGTGGAATCCTGTGTGAAACTAATTTGTAGGGAAAAACAAATCAATAGGTGTGTAGGGTACAGAGAGGGAAAGGGTGTGCCTCTGTGTGTGCATTCAGGCTGTCAGATGTTTTCATCCAACTAATTTCAAGGGTTAAGAGCAAGATAGTGTGCTAAAGTGATTCCAGATGGGCCAATATTAATATCTTTCTTTTCCTGATGAATGAGAAGGTATGACCTAGTTAGAAAACTGCTAAAATTACAGGCGCCACAGAGGCTTCAACTGGTGCCCTACCACAGAGATATTTATCCTTACCTCTGCAATTATAGTGCTGATGAGCTGCTCGAACCTGCTGAAGGAGGCGTTCCAGGGCCTCAGTGTGTCCCCTGTGCCGAGGTACTCTTCCACTGCAGTCTTTCCAGTCTATTGAACAAAGGAAATAAACAGAAATGAAACACAAAGGTGCAGCAGAAGGTCTAAAAATATTTTCTTGCCTCTGGTCCTCCTTGGCTTTGGAGGAATTTTACATCTCGGCAGGCAGGAGGAGTCGTTTTCGACTCTGTTGTTGTTGCTCGTACAGTGAGTTTTCTTTGACTTGTGCCAGCTGGGTAATTAATCATAATGATTATTAACAAAGAGCTCCCAACCAGCTCTGAGAAGCTCCTGTAGTGCCTGACTAGAGAACGACTGTTTCTCTTCAGTACATGAATGGGCTCTGTTGCTGCAGCCAGAGCTGCTCTCAACCTGTCCTGACACTCAGCCCCTCGCTAAGATCACACTTCTGCTCCTTCTGCCTCTTTTTCAGACACTCGACTCCAGTTTATAGGAAACTGCAAAGCAGGGAATGAACATCTTCCACACCCAGAGCTTGCTCTGTAGCCAGAGAAACATGTTCCGTCTAAAATCACTTCAGGAGACCTGCTCCCGGCAGCGGCCTGAAGGAACGCTGGCAATTCCTGCCCTGGAGCCCTCGGGCTGCTCAGCACTGCACTCCTGAGGCAAAAAGCTGCGGTTTCTGCCCCCCAAACCTCCAACCTCCAACAGACTTTGTTTTCACTCCTTTGCTGCTAGTGACAGTCTCAGTCTTGATTTTAAACCCCAAACTTATCACAAAGAGGAAGAAAAAACGGTGTGCGTCAGAGAGGAGCTTTTCAATTCCAGACTTGGCTATTTGCATACTTCGATTATAAAGAAAAAAGAGTATTGCACTCATTTCCTGACCCAAAGTTATGGTGAATCAAGGTATTAAGAGATCTGTCTGCACAGGAGACACGCTTCCATCTTGCTGGCACAGAGGCCACATACGTACTCACAGCCACCAACAGTTTGCTCACTCACTAAGTATACAGATCTAGTTTCTAGTGCAAGTTTGGAGTCAAACATTCCTTCCAATGGGCTCACTATGCCAGGGATATAAATACCTATTTATTTACATTTAGTAGCAGCTAGAGTAAGCCCCTGAAAGGCTGGAAAGAGAAGACATTTGGTATCCCCGTAGCCTGTGGGCAGTGTGACAGCTGCAGAGGGGCTGTCCCCTGTGTTGTGGGCTGTTGCAGAGATCCAGGGCCAGCTGCATTTGTTGCTGTGTGTGGGGATAATGTCCTTGGATCTCCTGTGAGCAGTCAAGAGGGACCAACTGGAACTCCCCAATCTCAAAGTGCTTTGATGTCATCGCACTGGGATTTCTTATGGTTTCTCTATCCCAGTGCTTTTTGAACCTCCAGATTGCTGACTACCTTAAAAACGAAATACAAACCAGTTTCACTCATTGTCCATCTCTCACTTGCAAATGAATAAGCCTAGAAATCTGCTAGCATTTCATAGAGCAGCTGCACAGTGTTGGCCACCACCTTCCAGGCTGCTCCTGTGTGTGTGGAAAAACAGGAGAACAGTGGTAAGTGTTCACTGATACACAGACACATCTCCAAGGATGTCACAAACCTTTGATGCTCTGGGATGGATCAGCGTTAGGCCCTGAAGCTTTCATTTCTCTTGCTCATACTTCTGGCTCCTGTTACAGACAGCTCTATAGAGTAATAATGTATTCACATTTCAATTTCAGCTTAGGGCCATATTTTGTTATGCAACAGTGGTGTAATGTCAGATTGCTGCCTTCTTGCCAAGCACAAATCTGCTAGTTTTCAAAACCAGTGGTGGAGGCAGCCACATGGATAAAGAAGTTCTGAAGTTACTCCAGTAACTGCAGTGGTAAGTAATGTCTTGTCTCTCTGGTGCAAAATTCACATCAGACAAAGCTGCAGTCCTAAATGCAACCTGTTTTGCCAGGAGTGTCCCTTCTTTGGGGATGTTCAGCTGGATAATTTGCAGCTACTGCAAAAGAGTCTGTCCCCCAGCTGATGTAAATCTGTGGGTTTTGGGGCCAGTCCTGTGTGGCTACACCTGGCTACAGTCAAGGTAATTGCACGTCACAAAGTTGTTCAGTTGTCCACATAGAGACTTGTCCCTATGATTGTAGCACATTTTTGGTCTCAGAGTACTTCTTTAGCCTAATTCTGGTGTTATTCTGTGGCAAACAAGAGCAAAATTGAAGCAAAATGGGCCGATGGTACTGCAAGAGCCTTGTTTATCCAACCCTCTCCATTATGACTACGGAGAGTAGGTACAGCTTGCTGTATTTTCTCACATTAGCATGCAAGGTTATTAAATTGTGACATTAGCCTAATAAACACTAGTGTTAATGCAATAAAAGGAAAAGTCTCACTTTACTGCGTTAATCAATACGAGGGGAGCTGTAATACACTGAGCCAGTTTGGCAGGGAACACAAAGTCTGCAAAAGCAGCTAACAATACAATGTGATTATAATAGATTAAAAATTACAAATGACAAATCACAGTCCTAGTGGAGTCTGAGAAAACCTGTCAGAGGCTGGAAGGGGAAGAAAGGCTTTTGGACATCTCTGGACCATTTCAGTGCTTACAGGCTAGATCCTGTCAACATGTGTGTCCACGCTACAGTATTTGACATACAGGATGCTGGAAGAATGGTCCAGTGAATGGGATCTATAATGCTGCAAGGCAGAATACAAAATTATATGAGATACATGTAAGTGTTTTGCTTGCAGCAGCTCAGATTCAGGTTTTGATCCATTCCTCTACCCAAAAATGAAGTTCCATATATCCAAACTCTGTTAAGAGAAGTAAAGCTCAAAATATTTATATATTTTTTTTTAAAGTGTCAATGACTAGGCAAAAATCCTTCTGTTGAAGGACTGGAGAAAAATAAAAGCTAAGACATAAATACACATATCACAGAAATATGTGATTATTTTGCTTATTTTGGGGGCAGTTTTTATTTATTTATTTCACTCCTAGAGGACAGGACAATTACATCATGAACTCCAGGATATTTTTCTTTTTCTGTTCTTTGAAGAGGAAGAAGTTCTTACAAAGCAGCATCACCAATCAAAGTAGGAGGGCAGACAAACTCAACCTACTTGAAGGAGAAGCATATTCAGGAGCAGATTTCCTTGGAGGTCCCCATCCTCTCATGTTGTACGCTGAAACATGGACATAATACCTCTGGCCCTGCAAATGGAAACAGCTGGAGTCAGAACTATCACTGGATTCAAAACCTTGCCTGTAAAAAGTGCAAAGCAGCCCCTCACAAAGGTGTTTTCTTTGAGAGACTTAGATAGATTTAGTAACTTAACTGCACCATGGCAAATTGAAACAGTGAAGATTTGAGGGCAGATGATCTGCTCAGGGTTATCAGAACACACCAATTCCAGCTGACAAAGCACAGTCTCTTCTGCCAATTAATCTGAACTCTGGGAACTCTGACAATCAGAGCAGGAACTCCCCTTTTCCCTCTTGTGTTTAACAGAGCCTCTCTGCCAGCTCAGTGATGGAAGAAGCTTCATTTGGCTGCCACTGAAAGCAGTCAGACCTTTATCACTTATTTTGGTGTGTAAATCGGCCAGTGGAGAGCACTTCTGGAGGCTTAACTTTCAATTTAAATATGTTGCATACTTTGGAGAGTATAGACAAGCACATGGTAAGCACTTCTCTTAATATGTACCTATGGAAGTGGCTGTGCAGGCTGGCTTGATTTTAACTTCAGTACAATTATTCTGGGTTTTTTGCTAGAAAATGAGAAACAGAGAGTAAATGCATATTGTGGCTCAGCTCCCTTCTGGGTTGGCCCCTCTGATGCTGTTTCTGGTGGGAATACTTGTATTTTGAGAGGCTTTGTTTTCATCAAGTACTTTGTGAATCAAAATTCATTTGTACAAATGGTACTGAATGTAGGAAAAAGACTTTCAGACACGTGGTCAAAATGATTGTGCTTAAGGATCCATATCAATATTCATCAATTTTCTCCATTGCTGACCCAGTTCTGATCGGTGTAAAACAGATGTACGAAGATAAATAACAAAAATTAAAATGATTTCCACCAACATGTGTGTTCCCTGAAAATGAGAAGAGGAAGAGCTGTTATTTTAGGTATTGGTCATCAGAGTCAGGACTAGATCTCGCAAGAGCTTTTGATCTGCACTGAGGTTATCCCATGATCAGAAAACAGCAGCTTTCACTCCAGCCTTTTCTGATTTCCCCTCAATGATAACTCATGGAATGGTTCATGCTGAATTGTCTATTCCTAAGTCACTTTTGGATTATGGATACCAGATATATTGTGCATTGAACATGTTGCTCCAAGAAAGGCACTGCAGTGATTATCAACAGGCAGGGATGCAAATTACCCATCTTTGTATCACTGGGGCCATGAAGGTCTAAAGAGTCCTCTGGCACTTACTGTTCTGAGACCCGTGATGGAGCACCTCAAAGACTGAAGATTATCGAGAATTATTTCACCAGCCAAAGGAGAAAAGTCTTCTGAAGAGCTCCATTCCACTAGGAAACAAGTGGCAGGAGAAAATCAAATCAGATACCAGTCCAAGCAAAGAAGTCAAAGTACTTGATTCACTCACAGGTTAGCTTTTCTCCTAGCAGTTTCCCACTCCATGTGGATACTAAAAGTCATATTTAACAATAATGTTTGGCAACGCTTTACACAGTAATTAAATTATATCTCTGTGTATGGGAGACAAAAGCAAAATATTGTTCAAAAGCTTTTCAGGAAAGAATGCTTAGAAATAGACTGCAATACAAATTACTCTCAGCCAACATTTGCCCTCATTTAAACAATTTCCTTTTAAAGAAAGAGAAGCAGTGGTAAAGAGAAGGCAGAGGAATTGGGCCTGCTAATGCCATTTGGCAGCTTATATACACCCAAACCAACAAAAAGCACTGGTTTGCATTGGATCTGCGCGGGCAGAGAATTCTTTTTGCTCCACAGGTCCACAAAACTTTCATCACCTTCCCATGGCTAATTTGGATAGAAATATCCTCCTTGGACTAGACCTGACACTCACTAGAGCCTCAGCATTGGTTTCAGTGGGTTCTGGCTCTGCTGTCCAGGCCTGATGTTCCTGTGGTCACTGAAATTACACAGCTCCACAAGGACCTATTAAGCTGTGTCCACTTTTGGAGGGAATTAAGAGGTGCTGGGCTGACAGATCCCTCCCATCTGCCCCTGCAGCCTGAATTACAATGGGCACCTTCACCAAAGTGCTCCTGTCACTCCTATTCCTGCTTCAGGGCTTATGGGATTAGTGGTCCTGCTGTCTGTGCTCTTCCTCAGTACTTGCAAAAAATTAATGTGCACATAAAACAGTATCAGACCATGAGAAACTACTGGGTGATTGGAAAAAAGAAAGAATATATGCAAGTGGGGAATTTTCCCCTGCAGGTAGAAAACCAGCCTTTCTTCTTAAATTATTCTTTATTAATGACAGATGCCATGATTAGAGGTAATGCTGATCCTGGACTGATACCTCTGGGGTTTAGTGACTTGTACCTTTGGACCCAAACTTCCAGGAAAACCCATCAAAACCATTGTGAAGTGAATCTCTTGAATTATTCTACAGTAGCAATGGGAAGATCTCATTAATATCCTGGATTTACACCAAAGCAGAGAATTCAACACAAAGCTTTCCTTTTAAGATTTACGGAATAGTTCTTAGATACTCTATTTGCATATTCATTAGTACTGGAGTCAATAATTTAGAACAGATCAGAGGATGTAGGTATTCCAATTTCAGCATGGGGAGTTTTCATCTTCTGGAGGTGTCATACTGGTATTTTCATATTAAAAGAAAACTGCTTCAGAGAATTTTCTGCTCAGCATATACAACATTTAACTGCCAACACATTCTCTCCAAAATAGCCAAGTATCAATAGCACAACTCATTTTTCCCGTCTCCCCTAGTAGCTCCTTGTATATGATGCCCAGCATGATCTGCAACATTTTTGCGTTTGCTGCAATGAAAAGAATATTGCTTTTGACTATTGTCTTTCAACTTTTTTCACTGCATATTTCTTCAGTTTTCCATGGGTTTTAAATAGCTAATTGCTGCCACCTTTAATGGCAGCTATCTCTGTACATTAGTATGAAAATATAGAGACTGTTGTGGTACCATACTGTAGGGTTTTGTTGACAACCTAATTACAGGAATACTTACAAGTAACACTGAATTTGATTACCTGTCAGAGTTTCCATTGTAAACTGTGATTTTCAAGGTTTCTAACTCCACTTGCATTAAATCATTGCAAACACTCTACACGTGCTGCAAACGTAGACATGTCTTCTGTTTTCCAGAAGGAGAAACCAGAAGGAGAAACCCTGTTCAAACTGCTGAACGTGTTGTCAACAGCTTGGAGTTGCTTCCCTCACCATTTTTCTTATCAAAGCCTCATGTTGAGCAAGACAGAGTCACTTGAGAGAGACTCTGCCAACAAATCCTGCCTTCGTTAGAATCCCCGGGCATATCTGAGTGTCCCACTCCATGTGAGGGTCACACTTCAGGCAGCACAAAACAAAAGCCAAGGGTGAAAGAAGTGGCTTTAAGCCACTTCTGAGCTTCCCAAATTTTTACCTGTTCTATGGACTGGGGACTGCCCGAACATCAGCTGGTAGTTCAAGAGGCGTATTTAAATTTGGGAGGCTTTCACAAATAAACATTGCAGCCCTGTTCTTGATGTGGGTCTCCTTCTCAAGCCTTCCTCTTGTATTAGACATTTAGCAGAGGGCTCCAATGTTTAGAGATCCTGACACACTGCCTGAGGAGGAGTTAACTCACCTAAACAGGATTGCAAGCATGGAACACCAGCATACTGGTATGGGGACTGCCAACAGCCTGGTAGCCTGTTCTCCAAAATAACCAAGCACCACTGAGTTCAGAGAGAGCAGCTGAGCCTCCAAGGGGAGAACAGGCAGGCTCAGCCTTTAAAGCCATCTCAGGAACTGCGGGGAATGGGTTTTGTGACGGTAAATCCCAGCTCTGCTCTGATGTTCCAGGCCAAACTGCTGCCCCAACTCATGTTGTTAGTGAACCCCCACGTGCAGGGCGAGTGCCCTCATCCCCTTGCTGGGTGACACCGATGTCCTGGTCCCTTGAAGGAAAACTACTCCCTGCTTGTTCTGTCGCAGGTGCTGCGGGTGCCACCCCTGTGGGTGCCCCTCGACCCCCTCACCCAGCCCAGCCTTCCCTGGCTGCCCAGCTGTGCTTCTCATTACACAGCCAGCACTGCCAGCATTTTGCACTCACTTTATTTTAGCTTACCCTGTGGTGGCTGAGACCCCTGGAATTGAAAACACAGGAATACGATATTAGCCTGTGGATCAAGTTATGGTTATCATTATGATGGAGAACCCCCCCCTCCTTTTAAAGGATATTTACCTAGCAAGATGGTGTATCCAAAGTTACTCAAAACTTAATTTTCAAATATATTTATTTAAAAGCCTCACTTTTGGAAAAAACCCCGTCCCCCAGTTTCAATAAAAATTTCCATAACTGAAAAATAAATATTTTTTCAACAGCTGTGTTGGAATACTGCCTTCTTTTTCCCCTCGTTTCAAAGTATATCTGTTGTAAAGAAACTCATAACAAATTCTGGAATTTTTTGGCTTACTTTTGATTTTAACAAACTTTTTTCCCCCCCGTGATTCTTAATGATTCAGGTGAGAAGAAGATGACATGATATAGCTGTAAAGAAATGCAAATCAACTGAAGTAATTTATCACTTAAGTTTATATCTCCTGCTATACATTGACAGATTTCTACCATAATGGCCATCTAAAAATAATACATAATATTCTGCTGTACTCATTCATTGGGTTCTAAACCTCTTAGAAGGATGTGGATACCAGTGTTCCCATTTCACAGATGGGAAAATGAAGGAAGGAGAGGTAGAGCATCTTGTAGGCCCCAAAAGAAGGGGCAAAATCCCATGACCTCTGCTACATGTTTTAGGGCAGTGTTGCTCCCACTCCCACTCTGGCTCTATGGGATATATGCAGATCTTCCTGGTACCAATACAAAGCCACGCATAAATGGTCTTACCCTTGTGGTTAACCTGGATCTAAAAATTAGGTAATCAGTGCACAGCAACCCATCAGAAAGATGTAGCTACTTCTTTGCCCTCTTTGTGGGAGTGCTGGGAGACAGCTCTGGCAGTAAACAGGAATTACCAACCATTTGTGTCACGCTGAAGTACTTGGGACTTTAAGAGGGAACAAAAGGCTGCCTCACCTCAGCACGTAAATGCTGAATATAAACACTCTCGGGTATAGAAACCTGAGGATGAAGAGGGTCCTTTATAAGAGCCCAGGAACAGGAGCTGGTCTTGTAGACTGCACCAACTGTGCTGTAAAGGACCTGAAAGCTGTTGGGTGAATTAAGGATGGAGCATGTTCCAGTCCTGTTCTGAACACCCCAAAGGGCTGCTTTGTTGTGAACGCTGAATGTCTTTGCTGTTGCGGCTTTCCATCTGACACTTCATGTTATGTCAGAGCAGGGGTTTTTTGTGTGTTTAATATATTGGTGACTATGTGTTTTAATGAAGGTGCCCTGTATTCCAGAGCTAGCAAATGCACGATGTGTTGCTGCGGTCGCCAAGATAAGTAGTAATTTTTAAATAAACAGCAGTATAAACAGTTACATAAAACTCATGTAAATTGCTGGCACATAATTTTAGACTGGCTTAAGTTATGTAACTTACTTGTGGCCAAGTTTTTTCCTTTTTTTTTTTTTTTTCCCCTAATACTCAATTCACTCGCTATAAAAGAAAGGGAGAAGTTTATTTTCACCTGTTTCTTTCCCACTCACTATCTTTCTGTAGTACTGAGCACATCATAAACAGCTTAACAGAGGGATGGATGGACAGAAAAAAGGCAAAGGGAAGGCACAAAACACCTCCTGACCCTATTGTAGATTTGTTCAGGAAAGCACCTTCTCCTGAGTCGAGTAAATAGCCTGAGCCACAGCAGAATTTGTCACTTCTCTTGATGTTTGTTTTTGCTTGCACTTAAATCACTCACTGAATTGCTGAGTAGGTGAATTAGACCGGGGGACATGAGCTTTGTGGCTACTTGTTGGGGTCTACAGAACAGTGCATGGAGCTGGGATTCTGGGTTTTATTCTTGCATTCTGACTTGCTGTGTGACCTTGGGCAAAGAATGATGCCACTGTGGCTCTTAACACAGGCTAAAGCAGCAAAGATTCTGGCTCCTTGCTCTCCTCCCCATGTCCAGGTGATCTTAGCTCGTGTTTCCAAGGGCCTCCCAAAAAATGATTCTGTTGTTCATTAGGTGCCTTTGAAGTGTAAAACTGAAAGAGGGCACCACCAGAAACCACTTCACACCAACTTTTTCTGCCTGCTGATCTTTAAGAAATAATAGTTTACACTCATGATGTCTTAGCAGCTGGATTTAAGGACATTAAACACTGGCATTTGTGTGAATAAAATCAGGGTGAAGGAACCTAAACAAATATTCAGAAGTAAAGAACAAGTGAAGAGAACTGAACACCAGCGAAGAGCAGGAATCTGTTGGTTTAGAGCCTCAGCAGCTCAGCTGGAGAACATTGCAGTATTTGGTCAGCTCCTCCTTGGTGCCTTCAACTGTTCTTTCCAGCCTGATTTACGAAAGGAGTAAAATTTTTGCAGATTTAAGTTCAGGCTCTGTTCATGCCTCTCTCATGCTTGGAAATCCTCCAAAGAATGACAGGAGAAGGACAAGTCATCCCAGGGAGTACTGACGGGGACCTCAGCACAACGCTTCCATTAGGAAAAAAACAAATGTTTGGCACTGAGGAGTTTGTGCAAACACAGAAGTTAAAACAGAGGCCTGTGACTTGGCTTTCTAGGTACTGTCTAAATTAAAACCTGAGCTTCTAACTGCTCTCCATACTAGTGTTTTCATTATTTTGGATCTTATCCATTATTTCAGTTATTCCTGTACACTTATTCAAGGCTCTTTGTCCTGGGTCGGCAGAGGCATCAGTAAGGCTGAAGAGGAGTGAAAAAAGATGCAGACAAACAGCTCTGTGCCCACCTGAGGTAAACAAAGCACTGCTGGGGTGTAGTGGGAAAGAGCTACGGGATGGTTTAAGGGCCTCTCATCAGAGCAACACTCAGAGCAGTGCCAGGCAGAGCACCAAGAGAAGCATTCCTAGACTATTCCTAGAGAGCACATCTTCATTTGAAACTTCCATGGCTATAAATCTTCATGAGACTTTATTCAGAGATTTTTTTTTTTTTTTTTTTTTAATAATCAAATACTTTATTTGCAGTAAATCTTCTTCCCAACAGCTGTGGGCTCCTTTAGGTTTTACGCCCGCTAATAATAACCCCTGATGTTAAATAACCTTTCTTGTGGCCCTGTTTCTGGATGTTCCTTTGACCTGGGCCAGAACACTCTATTTTATGTCTTGACATTTATGGGAACCATTCTGACAGCAGGCTGGGTGCCAAAGACACATCTTTGCTTGATCACAGTTTCACTGGTTCATCTTATAGCAAATCTACATTATATAAATGATTTATAAGAGACTATTTTTATTGCTTTTTAATAAAATTCTCACCAAGAGAAAATTAAAAAGAATTATTGACGTTTTTTCTCAAGTATTTGGTTAGTGTTTTCGAAATCCTAGCAATTCTTTATCTGTTTGCAATAAGGTCAGCTGTTCCAGTACAAAAAAGAGGGACATTTTTTCCTCTCTGTTAGTGAAAAATGACATTTCTTCCTAACATTTTATAAATAACTAAGAAAATGTGCCATGTGGGTGCACATTGCCTTCCAGTGTGGGCCAGTGGTTAAAAAGCTACAATGGATTCTCATAACAGCCAAGATTTGTTTCTCAGCCCTGCAATGACAAACATATCCCACTCTGGCTGTGGGGAGGAAAGTGGGAGAAAATACGTCTTAGAAGAGGGATTGGAGAATAAATGGGGTTCTTATGCAAAGGCTTCACATCCTAGAAAAGCTTGGCTTGGATTCTGCAAATTTCCCCTCCCAGTGGCTGCATTTGACTCCTGTAATCTGGGCAGTCAAAGCCAGTGGGGAAGTTTATGGACCTAAGGGCTACTTGTTTGTGAGAGGCACGCATGGGTTAGGCCCAGCTTCTTCCCAAAACATGACATTAAAATCTAATTAATAAGGAGCAATTGGGAAAATGAAAAAAGTAATCTATCACAATGTAGGAGGCAAACCAGAGCAGTGCACAGCGTGGTGAGCAGAGGAAGGAAATACAGACACTAATTCAAGTAATCTGTGTAATGGGATTCCACTCCTTTTCCTCTAGCTCTCCTGTGATATAAAGAGGGACTTTGCTGCATGGATGTTAATTAATCATATTTAAGGCTTTTATTTCTTTATAAACTAATCCCTACAGTAAGTGAAAGAGCTTTCACTGTTCCCTAGCAATGCAGCCAGGTGTTGCGGGCAAAACAGTCTTGATTTGGGGATCTTTTACTTAATTTAATTTATTGTCAATTAACACAAACTCCTAATCCCTCATTCTGAGTGAGAAGAAAGAAAACATCATTAAACAAACATTCAAGTGAACAGCTTTCCACCACCTTTCCCAGGCTACACTGAAGCCAAACACCTCTCCTCCTCCTTTTCTACTGTCAACCTCCCTTGTCTCCACACCGGGGTTACACTCAGTGCTGGGGTTTTCCCTCACATTTAGGTGGAGCCAGGCCAGTTGTGACCAGCACCTGGCATCTCCTGACCTCCTCCCACCCCCCTTGCCCCTGGCTAACCGAAAGCTGTCGTGTGTGCCCAGCACTCAGGAGTGAGCCAAGTGGGTGCTCAGGCGTGAACTCATCGTGTGCTCAGACGTGAGCTGAGGGGCAGCTCATGTGTGAACCAGCTGGGGGTTCATCAGGAAATTAAATGGGTGCTCATGCGTGGGCCGATTGGGTGCTCATGCACAAGCTGATGGGCTGTTCATGCATGAGCTCACCGGGCACTCGTGCAGGAAAGCAAGAAACCCTGCAATTTGTGCTCAATACACAAGGTAAGAGCTTGAAGCAGATCTAAAGGCCTGATTCCAAATTTACATTCATGTATCAGTTCTGTGGGTCAGATCTAATTGCTGGAACAGTACCAGCTTTTGGAGCCAAACTGACTAAGATTTAGACATTTTATGCTTGTAAATGGTCCAGAAAAGTCCATGATGGAGCAGAGAAGACTTCATCTAGAAAGCAGTGAGCAGGGAAACTTTGCCTCAAACCCTTTGAAGAGATTCCAGTTTTGTTTAAGTCTTCAGTGAGGAAACATTCCCAAATCCGTGAATCAAAAGGTCTGCTAAATCAGGAACCTCCTTCAAGACAGAAGCTGAAGGTCTTGAGTCCCAGTCCTGCCATGGACCATAAGGAATTCCCCTCTCCTATGCCGTACCTATGGACTGGGAGCTGTAACACTCAGCCACGTGCAAACCATTTAAAAAAATACTTATTAATTATGGTAAGTCAGAGCAAATGTAAAAAGCAAAGCAATGTCTAAAATTTAACAACATCATGATAGGAGCCTTTTTCCTTAGACACCAAGGCAGACAAAAGCAGAGCCTGTATGTCTGGGTTTTCTCAGGGCCATTCATCCTGAGCTGCTGTTCAAAATCCTTATAAAACACAAAGCAGGAGGAAGGAATGATTCAACCGAGTAACCAGTGTCTGATTAAGTACATTAGTTAATTACACCATCATTTAGTATGTGATCTGTGTCCAGGGGTGATTTTAAACACGTAGCAAACTTAAAAAATAGGAGTTTTAAAATTTTACGTTAAGTCCAGCATTTACTACAGACATTGAGAGGAGCTAGAAATAGAAAGGTTTGTTTTAACTTTTATACATTTCTGTACTTGCTAGGCATAAAAATAGAAGTCAAATTGCACAGTCCTGTTAGCTACCAAAATGTAACGTGCAAATAAAGTGCCCAGGAGACCTAATAAAATGCCATAAATGAACTACTGTAAAAAATATCAGACCACACCTATTCAGCAGGATAAATTCAAATGTCTTACAAAGAAATGTATTCTCTTCTCTTTTTATGGAGCAAGAACTGTTTTGAGGAAAGAAAGAATGAGTTTCAAAATATACAAAGAAACTTTGAATAATAAGTGAAAAGGGTTTCAAGACCAAGCTGAGTGCAGAATGATACTCAGTTCCAGCACAGACTGGAACAGGATCAAGCAGTGACACAGCATCTACTTAGAGGAGACACAGAAAAAAAAGCACCATGTTTTCCAAACATGAAATGTCAGCTTTTGATGGATAAATCAAATGCATAATTACAAAACACATGGTATAAGCTGTTTCTTGGTGCTCACAGGGACAAGCAGAAGCCCATGCAAAATGACAAGATTATTTGGTTGTGGAAGGATTACCCCTGAGAATAAAACACGCAGAATCACATAGAATTCGTTGGGAGTTTTTGTAAAATCTTTGAGGTTTTTCACACGGAAATTTTCAATGAAAATTTTCCGTTTACACGGTGAGAGGTCAACTGAGAATGTCAAATACAGGTTTGTTTTGAGCTACAGAGCAGATCTCAAAACAGGCTCAGCCTGGTCAGACACCCTCATCCCTGGTCGCAGGTGCTGATCCTGAGTGCAAAGGCAGCTCCTTTAGCTGAGAATTCCACTGACCACACCAAATTGCACCAGCCTGTTCTGCACTATAACCAACCCATTTTATGCAGCCACGTGAGAGCAACATCCTTTGGCCACTGCATATCTAGCCAGGACTGAACCAGTGATTTAAAGACAATCTAAATTATTCCCCTGCAAGAAAAAAAAAAAAAAAAAACCAAAACCTGAAATGAACCAGAAAGTGTCTTGGAAGAATGGAGACAGGGAATGACCTTTTCTCAAGACATGACTCCTTCTTTCCTGATGTAAGCCAGTGTCGAGGTTGGTTTTTTTTTTTAAGAGCTATACTGACCAAAAATAAAAAATCTTCTCTCCATCCAAAAGCAATCCTAGAGGGAAGCTGGGCAGTCTTGACAAACATGAAATATTCTGCTAAAATACCAAACTAAACAAAAAGGTAGCAAGGGCTAAAGTGGCCTAGACAGTTTAGCATCATTATCTGGAAAAAACCTTGGCACCCAAGTCCACAGCTACATCCAAACAGAGAGAAGATTAGCTCTGTTTGCTACATCAAACATGTCTCTCTTCCTCTCTCTTCAAACATAAATAGTTCCAGGCTCTTAAATAAATTAGCTCAACTTGGGTTATATAAGCTGTTTCATTTTTTTCTCCAAAAGGGAATCTAGATGTTTGTTTAAAAATTGTAAATAAAATATGAACAGAGATTTTTCCATTACATAGTGATCTTTTCCAGTAGGTAATGATCAGCACTATGCCCATTTTTCTCCCTTATCTTATACTTTGGGATCACAGCATTATTATGACTACTTCTGATGGGAAATGGATGAAAAAAAATATTTATGCAATAAGAGGAGGTTTATCTGTACTTACTCACCGCAAAAGCAAAATAATAATCATGTTTAAACTGCACAGAGAATAAGTGCAAAGAAATTACTTACAATTATTTATAATTTTGTTCTCTAAAAAAAGGCGCCTCTTTGTGTGGCTCTGTTGTGTGGAACATGTGAACCCTAGAAAGGCTGATTAGGGAAAGACAACAGTTCTTAAAAGCCCTACAAGCACTTGCCACTGGGCTCGAGGGGGACTGTTCCCAGAAGTCGAGTGGTGTCTGTCTGGATAATGCTGCAGTGGGATTTTTTTCTCATGGAGCTAATTCCGGTGGTGTAGCTCTGGGATAGCAACAGCTCCTGCCGTAAGCATATGATGGTGTAAACAGAAAGCCCACAGAAAGCTTCAAACTGTGGCAAAGTTCTTTTTGTGTGTCGGCGTGGGACGTTTTGATTGTGTTTTCAAAGATATAAAACCAAAGCAGGTCTTAAGTGCCTCCATGGCAGGATGGGAAGTTTGGCTCTGGGGCACGATTAGCCAAGGGCAGGGGTTTTTCTGCTCAGTATTACAGTGATGCTTCACATCCTTTCTAAAACTGGCTGGGCTGAGGTGTCCCTGGCTTTGAGTCTTTCTCCAGCATGGAGCAGATTATTACTGTTATTATTGATTTATGCCGGGCCTGTCTGCTTCCAGCCTCAAAACACTTTACTGAGTTACAATGTACTTAGGAATCATTTCACATCAGCCACCACCACGCTGGAGCTTTCTCCTGAGGGAAGCTGAAGGGAGCCATTAGGATGGTGCCTGCAACATTAAACAACAATCCAGGAGAGGAAGTAAAGACTATTCTGGCTCCTTAAAGCAATGGCTGAGCAGAATGCAGTCACTGAGCTGCCATCCAGCTGGGACACCAAAGTCAATACCCATTCACCGTGTGTGGTTAAAATTAAATCTCCTAATGAAGTGAGATGGTTTTAGTGGTTAGAGAGTGAGTGCAAAGTATTATTCTCCTGTATTATTATTTGTAAGTTATACAGCTAACAAGGGAAAAGATCACACACAGGAAAACAGCAGACAGTTAGATAATGTTCCAAGCCCAGTTTCTAAATGACATTTGGGCAAATAACAGCTTTGGAAAAAATACATTTAAAAAAAAAAATAAGGAAAGATGACACAGAAAAAAAAAAAATGGAATTGGCAGTTTCTCACTGTTTTCAGGGAACTAAACTAAACTGAACAGAATTGATGTCAGTTTTTATCCCCTATAGTTCAGGTCCAGAGAAAAGAACATTATTAGCTTCTGTTAATGAGCAGGTATTCCCTAAACACTGCTGCAAATGCTCCTGAATCTTAATTTGCGTAGAAGAAGAAATGGTAAAGTATTGAAAGGAAAAAACCCTTTCCTTCCCCCCGCCTCCCCCCCAAATTAGAAAAATACTTCGATGGTTTTCTGGACAGGAGGTTTATATACCTGACTAAAAAGATCCTCACACAATGTTACCGAGCTCTCCGTTAAGGGCTGGTAATTGCTAGCTGGTTCTAATCATTCTTGTAAGTGATCATTTGAAAGGTTCATTTTATGACCCCTCAAACTAAGCACAAAGAATCTCACTCCATAATGTAATAAACAATTCCACAACCAGTGCTTAATTAATTCCCGAAAGTCACCAAAAGGAGCTATTAATGATCTTTCCTTTTTATCTAACCATAACTATGCGAGTCTCCTGGGAGAAAGGATTTAAAAAGAACATTCTGGCAAGACTAACTGTCAACCTGATAAAGCATAAAATGATCACCAGTGAGGGTAATTGAAAATACAGGGCAGTGCTACCTGGTCTGATTAGAAAGTCAGGTCAAGTTGGATTAAATTTCTCTGAATGTGGTGCTGACCAAAAAGAGGTCAGCACTGACGTGGTACAAACCAGACTCAACTTAAATGAATAACCAAGAGAAAAATACTACAACCCTTAGATAATTATTTTTAAAAATTACCTCTATTTGGAAATTTGCTTTCCGGTGAAAATATCAACAATCATTATAAATGGAGGCTGGGCAGTATTTCAAGGTTGTTTACAAAACACGTATTACAAAAAGCGAACTGATATTTTCAAGAGAACTTTGGTGTTTTAGGAGCCCAAGTGTTGTTTTCACAAGTAAATCGGGCAGTAGGAAGCCCTTAAATGAAATTTAGTTTCCTGGCAACCCAAGCCATTGCTGAAAATTAGATTTAGGCTTCTAAAGGGCTTTGATGTTTTTGAAAATCACACTTCCTGCAGCACTCCCCAGCTGACTAGGTGTAATACAGTAATTTACCTTCCACTGAAGAATAGAATCACTTTGATGGCTTCAGTGGTGTCTGGGTGGTTGGGTTTGTTCCACAGAATGCAGAAAATTATTTTGCTGGGCATAGCAAGGGATGACTGGAATCTCTGACCAGAAGCAGGAGGAGGAAAGAAAGAGAATATGCCCTTTCCAAGGTAAGTCCTTTGGGTGCTTTGGGCTTGATGCCAATGGAACCTTTGCACCGGCATGTCCCACCTTTGGAAGAGCTCCATGAGCTTTCGGACCTTGATGCACTCACTGGGTCTTTCTGAATCTCTCCTGCTGAAAAAATCCCTTTGACAACCCCCCCCCATGGAAACATGGAATGGGCTACTCTGACCACACAGCCAGGAGGGTTCTTGCTATGGCTGTGGAAATCTAAGGTTCAAGTACCTGTGGAATGAGTTTTTTGTGATTAATACAAAGAAACAAACGCAACAGGAAGCATTAAGAGAGAAACTGGGGGAAATAACTAAGAGGACTTTCAGGGTTCCCGCTCCTGACTCCCCTGGGCAGGGCAAAGAAGGCCTCAGATCCTCAGCCCCTTGACTTGGGCTCCCACTTGGAAGATGGAGGCTGTGGGTTGCTTTGCTTAGCACTGAAGAACTCACTGTTCCAAACATTTGAGAGAACCTGGAAGTTCCTTTAAACAGGAAATTTTAAAATTTCTCATTTTTTGTTCTAATCTTCAATGAGACTTCGCCCCTCCCCCCCAGCCTCTGCTGT
>VXAY01002113.1:623775-645056 GCA_013399855.1 Oxyruncus cristatus
TTTTCTAATATTCAAAGAGGCTTCCCCCCCCCCCCCCTTAATGTTGGAATTTCCTGTGGAACAGAAATTCAACAGGGCTATTCAGATGGAAGCATTTTCTTATTCATTCCACTTTGCAACTAACTGGTGCCACCCCAAATGTATTACTCTTCCAAGAATGATGTGGCAGCCCTGGAATAGCTAATTAGCTGGGCTGTATGAAGCCTCTGCCAAAAGTTTCAGCTTCCAGAGGCATTCCTTTAAGGAATGGTGGTGTGGGTTTGGCTTTTGCAAGGATACACATGGTTTCAGGAGCCCACAGGCACCAAAAGTTAGTTTTTGTTTTGTAACTGCTCATCTCAACCCAGTCATTGAGCTGATGTCCTGACCACAGTGAGTCAAGCAAACTCCTTCAAAGCACTCCTGGAGAAAGCTTTTGGTTAATTTATTTCTCTCTTTTTTTTTTTTTTGATCAAAAAAATCTTGTCTTTGGGGAATCTTGTAAGAAAATTCCACTTCTATGGCTGTTTACTGGGAAAATAAACTCAAGCATTACTTGCATTGTAATATTATCTCTGGTAGATAAATACTTTTGTCACTTAACCCTCCAATTTTTGTACATTGATAAGGCAAATGAAAGATGTCTAAATCCAGTACCTTTATACTTGGTCACCACAGCTGAGTTGACACTCAGAGGTTCTTGGAAGGTGACAGTGAGTGATGTACTGCTTGTTACCATGAGACAGACATTGGTTGGCGCCTCAGGGGCTCCTGGGAGAGAAGAGAAAACATCAGCTCTTCAGCACAACAAATCCTATTCAAACAATGTTTCTGAGTCTTCAAAGAGCCCACTGAAAATCACCCTGCAATTGTGAGCTTCGGGTTGTAGGTGTTTGTGTTCTCTGCCTTTTGAGCATTTTAATTAGTGCCCCTGCTAACAATATCCTGCAGACACCATTTGTTTCTATCATGGTTTTTTTGGCTCCTTTCAGTTAAAAATATCTTCCTGCATATATGTAACCCAATAAAACAGATTCATGCTAATTATGTCAATGAAAAGCCCCTATAAATCTCTTGGGGTGGATAGGAGGAGAGAGAAAGGACAAAACCACAAAGAGCTAATTAAACCTTTATGGTTTCACTACCAAACTCAAATTTATCAAATAGCAGAAAACATTTTTGCGTTATTGTGATTCAAAAATTGCAAATTCCACAAATGTTTCTTCGTAATAGTTCCAAAATACTGCTGTCAATTGAGGCCTAACATTTTGGTTTAAAAAAAGAAAAAAAAAAGCTTAATTCACAGAATATCAATCAGACTCAATTCAGAAATCAAACACATAATGTCATGACTTACTGCTGGGATTGATTTAAAAAATCAGTACATTAACTTTCACTACTGCATTTCCTGTATTTAGTATCTAATAGAAGGAGCACTACATCTGTCTTGAAGAAGTAACCTTAGAATACAATAAATTTTGGGGAAATTATTTGTAAGTGCATTTATATAAAGATGGTTGTAAAAATGTTAATGGCAATGATTGTATTTCATCAAATAGGATACAGCTAAAAGATCTGCATGTGAAACAATTCAGTCCTGTTTTCTCCTTCCCATGGGCCCAAATTCCTATTTACTTTGGGTACACACTCACTTGTACGACTGTTTAAAGTGACTCAGTTTGTGACTGTGCTGATGGAATGGATACCAAGTAGTCACAAAAATTAAGATTAAATTTTCACAGTATTTATATGCAAAATGGAATTTCATTGTTTGACCAAATGTTTAGGACAATTCTGTTCCAAAACAGAAAAAGTTTTTGTGAAAAATAGTCAAATTACAGCAGAGAAAAGGACAACATCCCCATCCCTCTTCCTGCCTATTCATATGTTCTTTTATAGTCATCTGGTGTTAAACTGAACATGTTAAATGAGATCCAGGAGTAAATGTGAAGAGAACTAAGCAACAGAGAACTAAGGACTGAATCATTACACCCCCAAACCAGGAGTTTGGAGGCCTCATCAATTCATGCAGCCCACTCCTGAGGAGATATGCGCTTGTTGCCCTCAGATATTTGGTCCTTTATTGTTCTAACATCAATTCCCTTCCCACTCTTGGAAAGGCCATTTCATGTCACACCTCAGTTTCCCCGCCCTGACGTTCTCAGTGCTGTGAAGGTCAGTCACTGAGAGCACTTTTGGGAGGATCAGTCAGTGAGAGCACTTTTGGGAGGATCAGTCGCTGAGAGCACCTTTGGGAGGGTCAGTCACTGAGAGCACCTTTGGGAGGGTCAGTCAGTGAGAGCACCTTTGGGAGGGTCAATCAGTGAGAGCACCTTTGGGAGGGTCAGTCACTGAGAGCACCTTTGGGAGGGTCAGTCAGTGAGAGCACCTTTGGGAGGGTCAGTCAGTGAGAGCACCTTTGGGAGGGTCAGTCACTGAGAGCACCTTTGGGAGGGTCAGTCACTGAGAGCACCTTTGCAGGACGTTCTCAGTCATAGAGTTTATGAGGAGAATTTTGGCCCTTTCTCTCACTCACGGGCATGTTCGTAGCCGGCCTTCATGCGCTGGTACAGCCTCGACCTCCACTCCCAGGCCTTCAGCTGCTTCTCCCTCTCCGTGGTGTCGGTGCCCAGGCCTTCGTTCCCCACCTGTGCAGACAGCTCAGTCACTCTCTGCTGGGCCTCCTGCACCAACGTGCTCAGATGCACCGACCTGCTCTCCGCGTCAACAACTGCCAAGAAAAGGGGGGAAAAAAAAAGAATATTTTCTTGGTGGCAACAAAATTCTGCAAAACACACAAATGTGCAAAGCACGTGTAAGGTCAAATCCTTGAACGCTCTGCTTTCCGGTAGTTATCTTGTCATCAAGTGGATTAGAGCCAATTTATACCACTTAAAGATCTGGCCACTTAAGTGGGATTAGCAACATGAATAAATTTAGCGCATTTTTTTTCTGCTGGTATTTTCTCATATGCTTAAAAAGTCTTAATTAGACTGAAATTGCACATGGGTTGTAAGTTGGTGGGATATGAAAACTGAACTAAAATAATAACCTCTCTCTCTCTGACCCCTGCTTTGCCATAATATCATAAGCTTTCACAAAAAAACCAAAACCTGGTTATAAACATATACAATATATAAACCTCTACAAGCAAAGAGAGATCTAATTGACAAAATTAAGAATGAGAGTTTTGTGCCTGAGGGCCATGGCTGGTAGCGAATGGATCCCTCTCCAGGTTTTCACTGTGCCAGTTTTGCCCATGTAATACCTAATTAGTCCTCTGAACAGGTAGTGAGCAGCTTGAGACACGGAGATTTTTTTTCTCCAGTGCTTAGGATAATTTTAACTTGATGTTTAGCAGTTCACATTGCCTGTGTGAACTACTGTGGGCTACATAAAGGTGAAAATGAAGATCACAGAGGTTACAAACTAAAATAGGATTGGTTTTAGCCCAAGTCCACAAGACTGCCCTAAACCAGATTATAAAACCTCCCTGATTATACAGTGAAGTGTGGTGAATCAAGTAATATTTTCAGAGTTGCTCTTAGCCTAAAATTGTTCAAACAATTTGCAGTTTGGAAAATAAGACTTGTAATGTTGTTTAATCTCAAAAGAAATGCAAGTACTGATCCGATGTTCAATATGCAGGAAATTGTGTACAGGAGAAGGAGTGCTGAAATAACTGGTCTCTGGTGTTTTTGCAGAAGAGCTCTGAGATAGCCTTAATTTAAAAGGCCTCTGTTTACCAAAACCAGTGCCCTACCACATGCAGCTTCTCTTAGCAATGGTGGAGGCTTACTATGCAGGGGCAGCTCTTGTTTCCCCAGGGATTTCACAGGAACAGCAGGAATCTTGCACAGCCTGCACTGAGCACTCACTGGCACAAGCCAGACATTTCTGAAAACATCAAATTGTACCAGATAAAGCACCAAGGCTCTGACAGGTTTTTGACATCAAAACACCACAGGAGCGAATATGTCTGCAGGTATGAATGTGCTGTTTCCAAACTGGGATCAAATGAGACAAATCAGATTGGAAAGGACCTCCTCTAGTTCAACCATCTTGTTCAAAATGAGGTCTGACCTCAGCCAAGAAGTCAGACCAAGTTACTGAAGGCATTATCCAGTCTGGTCTTGAAAACTTTCCAGGATGGATGAAGGCTTTACATCAGCTCTAGGCAACCTGTTCCACTGTTTTATTATCCTTATGGTGAAAAGAGTGTTTGTTTTATCCAAGCTGAACCTCTTATTTTACCTTTTCCCTCTGTCTCTCAATTTGACAGTCAATTAATTGACAGTCAAAGTTTAGCAGGGTCTGGGAATAACCCTATGGACTGCTGTGAAAACTGCCCTGGGATCTCTAAAGCTGCAGGAGGAGAGCAGAGAATTACTCGACACCTCTGGCATCCAAAGGGCTGTTTCTGAAGAAGGTTTGTCTCTAAGACTTTGCTTTCAGAAGCTGGCTTGCAGCCATCCTTCTTAAGTTGGATCATTCTTCATATGGACATCAGGGACATATGGCCAGGCTTGCTGGAATCTGCTGCTATCCTCAGAACTGCTTGTTTACTGGGAGGCCAAAGGTGATAGGATTTCCTGGATCCATGCCTACAATAAGTGTGCAACACATCTGACAGCACAACAGGACCGGGGAAGGAGATTTTATGTGCCAGAACTTCAGGTGATTGAGAGTTGGCATTGGCTCAAGTTCTCACCAAGGGTCTGGCTCTATCTGTTCAATCAAGATTCACATTCACATTTGTCAGGTCTTGGAAACGTGTCCAATCAGCCAGTGGGAATTTTAATCTTATTTTTTATTTGGGTTCACATCAACAAGCCAAGCTGTGAGTATATGATGAATAAGAGTAACTGAAAAGATAACACAGTGGACTTTGCCTCCTCCCCAACTAAAATAGTATTTTAAATGGTGTACTCTCTGACTTCAGTTACTTTGTGTTTAAATGTGGGGTTCCTGTTAAGATTTATACAATCTGAGCTCCATGTGGAGATGAAGATCATAGTTTTACTTTCTATTCCTTTATCTGCTGCTGTTCCTGTTCCAGGCAGAAATCCAAGGGATACAGATGGAAGTTATCTGTCTTCCAGATCCTCTTTCCTACAGCATTAGATTGGGGGCTATACTGAGATTTCAGCTGGATCACTACACCTAATGTAGTGGCAGAGCAAGAGTTTTCTCTGTGGGAAGCACTTGGAATGGGGAATTCCTCTGTCTTGCTGCCTCCCAGCTCTGTGCATCTGTCCTCTACAGTTCTAATCAGATCAAGAGGTGCTTGTGTGCAGTCCCAAAATGGGGTGAGTCAGGATTTTACCCTCCCATTCAGCTCGACTGCCCACCACAGAGAAATGGAAATGCTCCTGCTGGGTGCTGGGTGATGTTCTCGCAGCCCTGAGATGATACAGAGGAGATTCCGTTTGAACAGGGTTAGTTGAGTCCAGAAAACAGATACAAAGTGACTGGTATCAGTTCCACAAGGATGAAGCCAGGTACAAAGGTGCTGTGAACCCTTGTTTTGAGGGCTAAAAATAACTTCGTGCATTTTTGCTCTCAAGTAGCAACTGCAAACCCCTTCAGGTAAGAACCCCAAACCAAACAATCGACTGCTTTTTTATTGAGAATGCTTCACCCATTATTTCAATCAGAAAAACTAAAAATCACGATAAGTGAAGTGGAAATTTGGTGGGTATATTTTGAAATGGAAATGAGGTGGTTATATATTCATATTCTCTGTGTTCATAGGCATGTTTGCATTAATTACAGGAAATGAATACTAATTTATGATTGCCCCTGCTCGCCATCAGACTGCATTTATTTACAGATGAGGTCAATGAAAAATTAGTTTAGTCTTTTTTACTGCTGTTTAGAACACTCAAGACTGTGTTTTCCTCTAGATTTGTCATGGTTAATGAATGTTGCTTCAGCAGTCAATCATGTACTCTAAATGCTGTCACACTTTTTTTTAAAGCCTC
Source organism: Oxyruncus cristatus (assembly GCA_013399855.1). Classification (NCBI taxonomy): domain Eukaryota; kingdom Metazoa; phylum Chordata; class Aves; order Passeriformes; family Cotingidae; genus Oxyruncus; species Oxyruncus cristatus. The sequence goes on from VXAY01002113.1 coordinate 629,739, forward strand.
AGTCATGAACCATGACAGAAAAATAAACAAATAAATATAAAACTAAAAAACTCTTTTCACTGAGCAGCTACACTATGCAAAAATCTCCAGGGAAGGTTAAAGGAGGCCAGAATAAATGATAATATAAGTGCTGTGGATATAGAAAAGCAATAAAGGTGTACCAACACTGAGGGTCTGGCAAAAAAACTCAACATGCACATGCACACACACTCTGCAGTGAAAAAAACTGGCAATGTTAGTAGCCTCAAGGTGCAATTTCCTGGAGCACTGAGATTGACATGCCAGCACTAAATGTTGTTAATTTAACTAACTTCAAATTAATGGCAGAGTCTGCAGTGGCCGAACCCCTCAAACACAGTCTCATTATAGCCTTGCTGGGAATGTCCTAAATATAGGCATTGACAGTTTAAAACAAATTCTCATACATCGGGGTATTTTTAGACCCAAGTAAGGCGTCAGAGTTTGTGTCATGGTATAGGGTTGATTAATTGGGTTGGTAAGTCACCCTCCATCCCGCAGATTGTGCATAAAAGGGCCCACGAAGGAATACAAAGAAGTTTTATAACTACAATATGTACTTATGAGCAGTATTGGTATTCCAGTGAAGTGAGAAGGTTTGGTTTGTGTTCAGGATCTCTCTGGTTCGGTAGAACTTTGGGATTCTCTTTTAAGTGGGATTTTAGGCCATTTGAAGGCCACGAGTGGGGAATCTTTGGGTAATGGAAATGATAGATTTCAACACAACTGGTCTCCTGAAGGCAGCATAGCCAAAATCAAAAGGATAATCAAAATAAACCCAAGTCTAGACAACCCATCATCCTTTCATTTTTTATAACAAACTCTACATTTCAGGCCATGATCTTTGAGTCACTCAGTCCCTGTTTCCATATTTTTAAAGATTTTTTCCTCAGTGTTGGTATTAACTCAGCTGCCCTGTGTTAATCACATTAGAAGCTCAGCCTGATTCATCACTTGGTGTATCTGAGATAGAGAACAAAAATATCTCCTGAGCATGCATTGAACAAGCAGAAATTGATGGAAACATCTCCCAGCACTATGGTACTGTGCTGGTATAATCATCCTTATCATAAAACCAGGCAATTTTGGTGTGTCATGTAATTACTTTCCCCAAACCACAACAAACTTGATCTCTCTTACAGGCAATTATCTAAGTCAATTTGCGCTCTTTACTTACAGTGTGGGCTTTCCTTTGCCCCAACATGCAGAAGGGTCTTAGCAATAGGGACGTTATTTGTCAAAATGGCAATATCCAGAGGAGTTAGTCCCTCACTGTTTGGTGTGTTCAGGTCCAGTTCCTCCAGTGTGTATTGATAAAGAAGAATCTGAACAGCATCCAGATCCTGCTGTTCCACGGCCTCAAACATTGCTTCATTGCACTGGAAATTCTGTGTATCAATGAGAACAGAAATTCAGGAAAACTTTTCAACTGGTAGCGCTTTAAAAATAAACAGAGATTAAAAAGATTTGTGTTTTGTGTGATTGCTATAAAATATTGATCCTCCAGCCCCAACTTAGGTTCAGCTAGAAGAATGGCAATTGTTTGCAGCAGAATTGGGCTTGATCTGCTTGAACTTCCATCAGGCCTATGGGAAGATTCAAGTGAGGTTCAAACCCATATGAAGCAAACCCATGCTTGTGTACACATCTGTCCCGTGATCAAATTATATGAGCAACGTTATATGTTTTCAGTGTGGAACTGGATGCTACACTATGAGTTTGTCAGAGTCTTGGACTACTGAGTTTTCAAACTCAAAACATAAAGTAAAAATCTACAAACGCAGGTGATCAAAATCCACGTCAAACAAGCTGTTCTGGAGGAAAACCTTCCCGGTTCCAGCGTGAGCCAGCAATAGGTATTGAGCATTTTACCACTTCAGTCATTTATAGGTGTTCGTATTCTTGTGTTTAAGTTGTAACTAGAAGAAGCTTTGAAATACATAAAAGGATGTAGAAAGGAGACTGAAAAAAACTGACTGCCCCTCAAGCAGGGAGAACCACTGAACCTTTTCCTTAGCAACATCAAGGAGATAAAAGAATGGTATAACACAAAGGCACCTATTGTTCCTTAATTGATCTGGGGAGAAGCAGGTGCAGGAGAGTAGCACGGCCTGCAGGTTTCTGTTATGAGAACATCCTTCTGGAGCTACAGTAATGACATGTTGTTTGCCAAGATTCTTTAAATTCTCTCCCAGTGTCCCATTGCCATAATTACCCAATAGGGTTTTTTCCCCTCTTTGGAATGAATTAGCAGGAGCAAGAGGCCCAGGCAGGCAAGGAGGGCTCAGCACGCAGAGGAGCTGACATGTTGTGCTCATGGGCAGAGCTAAAGAAATCCAAGGATCGGAGAGCAACTCATCCAGATGCGTGATGTAAACCTGCTCCCTATTCCCTGAAACCCCATGGAGGGACCACAGAGAAAATCCTTATCACTGTGTATTTTTTATTCTGTGAAATAAATACTACATTGAAACCACCTTCTAGTGTGATTAGAAATTAACGTTTCAACCACATCAAAACTTCATTTTCTTCTTTAAATTGATGCAGTTTTGTTTGGCAGATCCCTGTCTGAGTTTTGCTCTCAGTGAAATAACACTTTCTGAAAGAGCACTGACCTGCTTGGAACATCTTTTGTCTCCTAAAATTGTTGGGCTAATGGTTTGCAAGCAGTTCTGGAAACGACAGTCCACAGCTACACCTTGGAATCTGATGGTTCTAGAGGGGTTTTTTTTCAGTTAAAAGTGTTTGAAGTTAAAAGTGTCTTCAGAAGTTCCCAGGCCTGACAGAGATCTCCTGGTCAACTGTTCAGCATGTGAAGTGTTGGTGCCACACTAGGAAATTGCAAAGGTCATGTTATCTAAAAGTTTTGATGTGGAGCCCACCTGTGCTGGATATTAGGGATTAGCAGAACAGGAGGACAGACAGACATTAAATGACCTTTCCCCAAAATTGCCAGTGTAGCGAAATGGGATTCCAATATTTGATGGCTGTCTAAGGATGAGAGGAGCTATGCAGCAATAAAGCAATTCTGGGACAGTAGTGCTGACTGGGGAATCTCCCTTTTAGACACTGAAGTACCAGGCAGTTCATGCTGGAGAAATATTTTTTCCATAGATTTCCACGCAGAATAAAAAGATCAGTGCTAATCCTGGGGCTCTGCCAAATCTTTGGGTTTAGATTCTTCTCTGGATTGCAAGATGCAGATTTAATTTTATTATCAAATACTAAGACCACACTTCAGTGTCAGGTGTAAGATAAAAATCTGTAAGATAAAAAGGGAGAGTTGAATGGTGAGCAGCTCGGTTTATCATTCTTTATCCACCCCCCTGTTCAAGAAAAACATTGTCTCTAAGGACATCACTGTCATTAGTGAGAGCACGTGTCCAGAAAATGTTAGCAAAGAAGACAGTACATATCCCTCTCTTATTATAAGGTGAAACTTAAAAACCAACAGAACTTCTGACTGCAATGCAGCAATATTTCTTTTCCCTCCAGTAGCTCCACACATCTGATGTCTTGCTTACATAACACCTTATAATCTTGATATCAGAGACCTTCCTCTTATTCTGGTGTTTTGCCCCTACTCTGGAACAGGAGGTGATCTGGCTAGAGAGTAAAAGAATTTTAAGTAATTTTAATTATGATTAAAATATATTTTAATTAATGGTATGATTCTGATACTTGCTGTATATCATCAGCTCCTACTACTGATATTGGAAGTTCTCCTCTACTGTTGTTTATGGAAATACAGGATAATTTTGCTTCAGAATCATCTGCATTTTGATCCAATCAGAAAACAAGCAAAATCATATTACTCTTGCAACCGATCCCAGCTAGGAAAATCTACTTATTTAGCAGTAAAATAATCAAGAGCTTATTACAAAGGGAATTTGTTGAAGGAAACTAAATTACTACATTAGTCTGCATTTCTTTTAGTTAAGTTCATCTTGGGAAACAGTCTCAGAGCAGAACAAAAAGGTAAAGCTGGTGATATTACTGAGTGACAGGAAAGTAGTTACTTCTCTGTTCACATTTTCCTTTCTCTGGCACTGGGTACACACATGGTTTTCCCTTTTTCTTTAAAAAACCCCCTCAGAATAGTAATTCTCTTTTAATTGGCTTTACATATGTGCACAAAAGTTAAATGAGTTAACATTTGTGGAGTGCTACCTAAGTGCTCAATACCATTGTTTGGCTTTAATTCCAACTTTGTGTGAAACTCAGGAAATCTTGTGCTACATCTCAGGAGTTTCTTGCATTATATATACATATATATAAAAAAATTACCTGCGACATAATAAAAAAATGAGAGATGGTTAATTTTGATATTACAGCTGAAATTACCCCAAATTATGGCTTGCAAAGGCATTTGGTCCTTTTCAAATATATATACACCCACTTTAACAACAGATATTACCTATCTTACTGATTATTGTAGAATTATTTTAAAAACTTTGATTTTAATGGTTTGTTTGGGGTTTTTTTTGATTCAGTTATCAAGATTTAGACCTGCCTGGATGCCTTCAAAAATGCATCTTTGGATTTTTGCTTGCCAAGTGAAATACCTGAAGTATTTGTGAAATTCTGGCCCTGAGTCAGTTGCTGAACAGAATCTAAGCCCATGTTTAAGTTAATTTGCCATAAACCCTCTTGCCAACTAACCTGTTGGCAAGACTGTTTCACCAAAAGAGAAGAAATAAAAACAAACTTCTATTTTTTCATTTCATTAGAAATCTGATTGAAAAAGCTGCACTGATTTAAATGAGAAACAGAGCATGGATATCATGAGTGACTTCATCCAGCTCAAATAATTATGGGACCAAATTGCAAATATCAGGTTTTCCAAATGAACAATTCAGACACAAGCAATAGGCTGAAATATGTTGGCAAGTCTTGTGACTTCCAAGAGTGTAAAAACATGGGAATTGTGAGGTGGCCTTTCTAGCTGGGCATGCACAGAGTGGTCCACATCTAACCATGCTGGATCCTTTGCAGTCAAAAACATCGTGGAGAGGCAGCAAAATATCTGCTACATCTTCAGCCCTGCCAGTGAACTGCCCCATTTGGAAGTTTGCATCCACCAAGTCCAGAAAGGTATTCTACAGACCTGACCAACTTTGCCCCAACTATTTGCTTTCACACAGAAAACAGAAATGTATTTGAAGATAATATAGTTTTCTGCAAAAAAGCTGATCATATTCCATGTAAAAGGCTCTCCAGTGTTTTTAAGACTGCTGCAGCTCAGGGGTAAGAAATCTAAACAGGGGTAAGGGGCAATATCTTCAGATCCAAGTGCTCGATTTTAGTCCAGCTGGTATTGTCACAAATACCAACAAGAGCCTTCTGATTTCTGCCTTCATTTACCTTTACTAGGTAACTTTCTTCTGCTCTGAAAGGACAAAACCACTGAATTCAAAGAGAAACTGAGTCACATTTACAAGTGATTGGGAGAAATTTAGGAGCAGTTTTTACATTGATTTTTCCTTGACTCAGTCCTGCAGCCTCTAATCATGAGCTGGACAGCTGTGCTATGTGATTAATTTATTTAGGTGTTACTCTGATGCACAAATGTATATACTGAAAAGGACTACAGTATTGCTTTGCAGTAAGTAATAACCATGTTCCAGTAAGTGATTCAGTGCCAGAGTGTTTAGAAATGCAATCTTATGTAGCTTAATTAAAATGAAGTGCCCCTTTCAAGCTATTTGCTCTAGGTTTGACTGAAAAAGTCCACTATGTGCTACTGGAGTTGGAAAAAGTGGTAAAGTAGTTTCTGCAAAGATTTGTTTTGATAAACAGGAGTTCAAGAATAAAGCTATTTTGGGAGATTGCTATGTCTGCAGCAAGACAACAATTTACTGAATGGAAAGTGTTGCACAGCAAGAGAGAGTGGAAAGAAAACTCTTCACTAGCCAAAGCTGAAAGAAAACAAATTCTAACAAATGTTGTTCACTTGTCTGGAGACATGATTTTACTCATCGACTTCGCTCTGGGGCACAGAAACTCAGTGATTAGAAAATACATCAGTCAGCAACTTGACCTGGAATATTTCCACCCCTTGCTTTTTATTTCTAGGGAAAACTGGGAAAACAACAAGCAGGATGGATAGAATGGGATCCAAACCCTCTTCAGTTCAGTGGGAACGTAGTCACTGAGTGTTGTGGACACCAGCTCAGCCCCCAGACTGGCAGGACCTACAGGTACCTCTGCTCGCTGTAGGTCAGCAGTGATAAAAGCTGTGACACCCCCATGACAGTGGGGTGGGCTGGGGAAACAAAGTGAGCACAAGTGAGTCTGTATCCCATTAAACACCACCCACATCACAAGGGGAAATCGAGTCTCACAGTTCTGATGACTGATTGAACAGGCACTCCCAGCACCTGACAGATCTGGAGTGAGGAGGGACAGAAGCGAGACTGTAAGCAGTTGGCATGGTTAGCAGAGCGCTCAACCCTCAGCAGCAGTGCCCTGCTCCTCAATCTTCTGGCTGGGCTCATTGGCAATTTCTCTTCTCATTAGTTAAGTATGACAGAAGATCCCGTATTTGAAGGAATGTGTAATTTGAAGTGTGTATTTGGAGAAACACTGGTCAGAAGATATGCTGACAGACTGGCATTCATTCAGTCTGCATGTCAGTCTGCTCTGGCACCGTCCCCAGCACTACTTTATCCTCCTCTTTCACTCACTTAGTCACACTTAAGCTTGCAATTAAAAAAAAAAAAAATTGCAGGAAGAGATAGTGGCTAAAAAAATTCATCTAAGGAATCTTTTCCCACAGTTCATACTTTAAGACCCCAATTCAAATCATCCCTACAAACTGAAAAGCATCTGGAAACCCACGGCCTCAAAAGCGCAGCTGTTGGCTCCCATGCAAAGGCTGCTTTCCAGCTCTCAAGCCCTGTTTGAGTTTCAGGCTTCTCCTGTAAAACAAGAATCTATTGGCTCTGGCAGAGCTGAGGGAAGCAGTGACAATCCCTTGCTTCCTTCAGATCATGGTCTTTCTTCACAGGAGAGAGACAACAGTCTCCATGGGTCCTCCCCTGACTTCAAGGAAGGCAGGATCCAAGGGGATAGCATCTGCCACTGGATTTTAAAATGTTGCACTGATTCATACAATATGTCTCATATATAACAAAGATTGTGAGTGTTAAAGGAGTCAAGAGTGGGCTTTTTCCTTCTGACAAAATGTAATATTTTTGTTATCTGGCCCAGCCACACTCAGAGTTTACTCCTGCATTGTGCTAAGCATCTGTTCTAGTGTAGCACAGAAGTGGTTCCAAGAGGCGTCTGCTGATGCATTCAGACACTGCCATTAGTCACTGCTCTTCAGAAGTGGAGAGGACCTCTCTCCTTCAAAATAATTCAGAGGAGATGTTGAAGGGTGGTCTTCCTACTTATGGGAAAAGAGGATTTATTTTGTTTTGCCAGTATGAGCAGCAGGTTCATCTTCCTCCAGGAACTGTTGTGTGCTGAACTTACATTGTGGTGTTATTTCAGAGACTCAGGCCATTCTTCAAAATTTGTGCACTGCGAGTTGTGTGACTTCACCAGCACTGGCAGAAGCAGGAGCCCTTGTGAGGGGTAAATCCAGCATGTGCCTTGCAGTGCTGGCAGCAGAGTGCTTGGCTGGGATTTGGGTGGGGTACTCAGGCCAGACTGCTCCATGTGTGATCTCCTTCTTCCATGGTCTTAACCTAGTGATCATCACCACAGCCTCTGAACAACCTTGCATTTATCTGTCCTGCCTGCAAGTTCCACTTGCTGTGTTGATTGGAAAAATGGGAACTTCTATTTAAGCCATCTTCACTTTTCTCAAATACTTTTTATTCATTTCTTGTAAGAGAAACACTTGCACGTATAGATTTAATTCACATTTTGTCACATTAATGCCAAGTTAAAACCTTACTCCTAAAATAAAGCATCATCGCTTGCATAAGGCAGCCTGTCTTTAACCTTCAAGAAGGGCAGACTTTTACTTTCAAATAAAAGTCTTACAAATGCCTTACAAAGACTTACAAACGGTAAGGCTGGGAAGAACACACAGTGCCGGTCAGGGAACAGAAGTGAGAGGGTGAAAACAGGGCAGATTAAAAGCAAACTGGAGGAGGAGGTTAATAGGACAGTAAATTGGCAAGTTGACAGAGATCAAGTAATTACCATGGAGGTCTTACGGAGGCTGAGGCGGTCGGAGCGAGCTCGGAAATAGGCCTCGTCGAAGGACGTGTGGCTGCCCTTCAGCTTCTCCGACAGGTTCCGGTAGAGCCGCTTGGCAGCGTTGGGAGAGGAGGGCATGCTGTGCTTCTTGGTCTGGAGCAGACTCAGGTTATGCATTTGCTGTGTCATTTCTGGTAGTTTCTAGAAGAGAAGCAGCAGCTGCTTAACGAGGCTTTGCTACACAATTGATAGGGACTGTGGCAGTGAAAGGCAAGACAGCTGTGGCTGAAATCTCACCCATGGTCTATGAACACTTAGAAACCACGTCTTTGGGCTTTTCCAATGGCAAATTGCTCTTTATGGAATATGTAGGGGGAGAGGGAATTAAGGAGGGCAAAAATAAAACAGACCACTTCAAAATTATTTGCTAAGTTGTATGAGGAGAAGGGGTTTCAATTAATGAGCAAAACAGCTTTTGACGGAGTGAGTTCTGGTGTACAGGTGTCAGAAAAAATGACACCCAAATTAAATGCTGCTGTTTACAGTTTCATACTGAGTGGTTTCCTCCTCAGTGGACAGGCAGTGGTTTTGTCCGTATATTATATCACTTTATCCTGCTCTGTGTTTGCCCTATCCATTCAGACCACAAACCCTTCCAAGAGGGACTGCTGCCTCTGACTGCCTACCCTGATGAGATTTCCATGTTATCTCATAATTAAACAATACTTTTTATGCTCTATGATTACAGTAATTTTTCCATATTAGGAAACATCGAATTAATATTTAACTCTGGAATTACTTTATGTGGGAATAATTTTGCCTTTCTGAAGGGAAACTAAGAATCAGATTTGACCCAACTTCAGGCATAGGAAACTATCCCCAGGGATCTCGAAGTGAAAAGGTGACAAAAATGCACCATTTCTTCGCATTTCCTTCTTTCCTGTCTACATCTTTCTTTCTCACTTGTACACGGTGGTGAGCAGACACCCTGAGCACAAAAGTATCTGATTCTGAGTAATCTCACATATTCTCCACACGCACGGAGTATTGAAGGGAGACCAAGTCTCTGAATGAGGAGAGGCAGAGTCCACACAATTGTCATATGTGACGAGAAGACTTTGTTAAATTAGAACAACAGTGTGTGCAATCAGAAGGGAATTATGTGAGCTGCAGCCCTGAAACTAATGTGCAAGTGTGGAGATGATGAGAAACGAGCTTTCTGGGGCTCAATACTGCAAGGATTTTGGGCTGATTTTCTCTGAGCTTATGGAATAAAACGATTACCCACCTTCCACTTTTCTATGTTATTAGTATTTTAAATAAACTCAGCAATTTACCAAATTTAATAATAATGTAATTCTCAGTTACTTAGAGTAACACTTCCAGTTTCTATTTTTATATAGTGCTACAGATTATCCCACATAAATTTCTCCTCTTTCATCTGTTTCCAAGAGTTTCTCCCTACCACCGGTGAAATATGGGTCGAGACACAGTCCCAAATTGTGGATAAAAATAGGCCAATAATTGCCATAGGCACGTTTGCAAAGGAAGTTTCAATTTCCCAAAATAATTTGATTTCAAGAGTACAGTCACTGAATACCAAATACCACACAGTCAGCAGTAAACTCAGGAGAGAGAGAACAGTTTGCATTTACCATGCAAACCTAAACACCCTCAAGACTGTCCATGTTACACATGGAAGCTTTGTCAGCAGATGGCCAGAGCAGACCCCCCAAGACTGAAACACACGTAAGAAGAGAATGTAAGAATCACTTTTAATCTCGTCAAAGTTTCTATTAAGTCCAGAGCAGGTGAGTCTGCACCTTAAAAATTGCAGCTATTCAACAATGAAACGGGTGGCATCTTTGCTATCCACACAAAATTGGGGCATCATAAATGGTTTGAAACACAGAAATGTTTCCTATACACTCACCACCAATACCCTGGACTAGTGCAGGGAATAAACTCAGAACAATAAAGCAATAGCTGGAATAACATAATGCAAATGAACTGCATTTTTTCACCACTGTACTGAAACAGTAAGATGCAAACTGCTACTGCAGATTATCATACTTAGCGTGTTTTCTAGTCACATACAAGGTATGAAATGAAAAAAAGAAAGGTGAGTTGCATATTCCGGAAAACTTTCTGCAAGTGTGATCTTATTGTGCTGTAAAAACAACTCCCAGGAGAGCAACATGAATGAGACAGGGCAAGAGCATGGGTAAAAACATAATAAGAAATAAGGAAAACAAACAGCTTGATTCACGTCATTCTATGATGGTAAGCATAGAGGGGTTTTTGGATGTTGTCATTTTGTTTTGCAGACATAAACTATTTCACGAGAGCACTTTTAGGCTCCATTTAAAGTTACGAATTTGGGATTTTTTTTACAACCAAATCCTTGCCTCAACAATCAGGTGAAGTCCTGAAATGTGCATTGTCTTGACTGAAATAAAAAATCCCCCAGCTGGCATGCACTTAGCCTCAGGATAAATCATTGTCACAATGAAAATTGTTACAGCACATCAAAGACTAATTTAGAAACAGGAGATGTCCAGAACTGATACATTTGATTTTTCACCTATGGAAGCCTCTGCACAAAGCTGACACAGGTCAGGATGAAATAAAGACATCTCCTTCTGGTTTGGAGGTGTGTGATCCAACCTGCATTCCCACAACAAGTGGAGAACTGCAATGAGCAGCACAGCCCAAGGTTTCTCAGCAAAAGGCAGAACTGGACAGAATGACAACAGCAGCTCCCCTTATACCTGCTCATAACTAACAGCAGTTTGCATTTCCAAGAATTGAACCCCACAAAGGTCTTATGGCAGCTCTCTGGGGAAACAGTTACTGCACAACCCTGGAAATTGCCACCAAACCAGTCTCGGTTGTGTGACTGTCACCCTGCCTGTACCAAACCAGGGACCGGGGGCTCCCAACATACATTTCATGCTGCACATCCTGTACCTTAATCTCAGTGATCAGATTTCTACTCACCCTTCTAAGCACTAAAGTAATCATTTCATTCCCCCAAATCAGGGTGCTTTAAAATTCAAATTCAAATACAAATGAATATGAAATAGTTGCCCTTATAAAAGCTTTTTTTTTTTTAATTACCAAATACTGACCTAATGTTCTTGTCCTTTAGGAAAATATTACAGAGAGAGAAAAAAGCCCCCAAACCTAAATTATAGCTCACTCTCTGTTGTCTGTGGCACATATATGCAAAACTCTATAGACAGGTGCACTGGTAGGGCACAGCATAGCTGTAAAAGCATTAACTTCGGATTTTAGGAAAACACAACAAGCTGAGAAACCACTCCACACTGCATGTTTATGAAACCATCTTATACTTGAAACTCAGAATTAAGAATATATGCATTAAAGAGTTAAATTTGACTTACCAGCTTAGGCTATCCAAGGCAAAACCGTGAACAAGTTGCTGGTAATTGTCCACTGTCTTCCTTCAATGAATCACATTAGCTTTGCTGTCTCTGCTGGCTCAGCCTCTGGGCAGAAGGAGTAAACCTCTTCCTTATACTGCATGAATGATCAGATATGGAAAAGCTTATTACTAGTAATTACACAAGCCCAAGACTGCTGATAAAATCTCTGAGCAAAACAGCATTTAAAGCAAGTAGTGTTGTGTCACAGGTAAAATGTTTGGTGCCTTAACTGCATACGAGTTACCTGTGCAGCTATAGGAGTGACTAATATGGGAAGCTCTTGTTTCCATGTCAAAGATGCCATGAGTCCTGTGTGCTTTTAGCTTGTTGTAGCCTTCAAAACCGATCAGCAGCACAGCGTGTAAGGAGAAAAAAGAATTACTGCCAGAGTAAACCAAACTGCGATTGTAATTAATTTGCCATGAAATGTGAGCAAAAAGACATTAATGCAGCCATCTTCAAGCAGTTGGCTTTGTGTTAAAACAATTAGAAGGGGAGGAAAAAAAAATCACAGTGCTACACTCAGTGCAGTAATGCTTGTTGCATGTGATGTATTGTTCCTTCTTTCTTGAAGCACGCTACCACTACAGCTGTCTGCAATCATAGCAACAAAAGCAGCAACCATAGCCATAGCTGTGGGACATCTGCAGGATCATTGGAAAGCTCCCAGCCTGAGCAGGTTATGCTTAAAAAAAGGATTATTAAATGAATTAGAAAAACAAACTCTACTGAAACAGATCCGGTAATGTCTGCATTAGCAGCTTCCAAAATAGTAGAATGGTGACATTTCAAAATCGAATTTTTTAATTTTTTTTTTTTTTTTTTTTACTGTAGGGCAAAAAATGCAAATGCAGGATCCCACAGAAACCCACAAAAACGTTACAAAGTCAAATATGGGATAGCTATACTTGGAATTCTAAAAATAGTGTAGGTGGTAATTAAAGAGAAAGAACAATCTAGAATATCGTTATCCTTCTGGACAGTCCACTGGGTTAAATTCCTGTACCCAGAACGCTCCTGTGTAACATCCAGCAATGGAAAAGAATTAAAACACACTAATTCCTGGGTCTGTCATAGCCAGTGATCAATAATATCTACAGAAAAGGCATTTTTTATTGTTTTTAAAGGGATACCAGAGCTAGCATTACAGGCTGCTGAAAAAATTTCCCTGGTTTTATTCAGATACGATGCTTGATCTTTTGGAAAATGTTGGAAACCTCCCAGAATCTGGTGATCAGTCTGATTCTCCCACCTTGCAGGACTCAGGTAAGGATGCTGTGCCTCCCAACAAATAGCATCCTTTTGCCCAAGTAGCTGAACCTAAAAGGTAGTCCCAGGCCCGATGTTTATATATAATGGAACTTGAACTTAGTCTACATTTTTAAATCAATCTGGATATGGACCAAACCTTTCTGTGAGGGCTTTTCTACATGCACATATGCATCCATATACATGTGTGTATGTTAACATGCACACGTATGCATCTCAAGGACATAACAAGAATATCAAATGCAATTACTTCCATGTTTTACCGCACCAGAGAATTGCAAAGTGTGATGACAACATACTATGAAAAACATTCCTTCTCCTTTCCTGTGAAAATCACAGTGTACAGGATTTTCTCTTTTGTTCTGCCCCTCCTAAGGATCATCAGTGAAAAGGCAGCAGGACAGCTGACTGAAGCCACTGCTCCTTGCCAACAGGAGGAAATTGGAAATCTTTTAAAAACCACCAAATACCTCTCTAACACTGAGATACAGTGTTAGATATCTGAGATATCTGAACCAACAAAAAAAAGCAATCCAAGAGGTCTAAATCAGCTCAAATTAAATGCAAGCCTAAAAAATCCATTTTAAGTGCTGTGCTAAATAGGGATGATTCTTCTGAGTCCAAATCTCCAGTTAAGGTTTTTTTTGGTCTGTATGGACCCCACCTATGGAGGTCACTTGGGAAGGAATTCTCAAATTCCAGCTGCTTTCAGGGGTAAAAGCTAAAGTGAGTTTACTGAAACTAGTCTGTTCTTGAGCATTTTCTAGAAGTTGCTCATTGTGGGTCAATACTCCCTCCTCCTTCTCTCCTTTGCTTTCACCTTTCAGCTTGGTGGAAAGTGGCCCTTTTACAGTTGCCATTTCAGTTTTTATAATGCTTAGTATTTCTCTATTGCTGCCCCAACAATATTCAGTAGAAAAGCAAAAGTCAAGATGTTTTCTTGCCCAAGCTAGTTGTGTGAAAGACAACTAGGGTTTTTTTAATATTAAAGCCCCCCCATATTTATGATCTTCCTGACCTATGAATAAAAGTTCATTATTAGCTGTTCAAAAGCCAGAAGACACAAAAGAACACTCAGCAAGGTGAGAGAAGTAATAATAAACTTAGTAAATTATAAAAACATGAAATTGATTATTAAAAATGGTTAACGAATGTGTATGAGTAGGTGCAAGAGGTGCTTACATCCAGTTGTGGAAATGGAGAAGACTGAAAGACCTTCAGAAAACAAACACCTGGGTTTATGATAAACACAGGGAAGCAGATCTATTAGTCTGATCTTGTACCAAAATTTGTTTGTTCTCAAGCCTTTGATGCTTCCATGAGATGACTTGGAGCCATTTACTACTGCACTTGCTGATATTCCACACTTATTAGTCAGAGTATTTTGCTGGCTCTACTCACACTGCTGACTTTTTGAGATTTTCATTCTGTGATTGATGACTCTAAAAGTTCACTCTAAAAGTACCTGCAGTGCACACCGTGAGCTGATTGCAAAAGTTGTTGTTATTATCCCTATGGCTAAAGCTCCACATTTTTGTGAAGATGTTTGTTTAATGGGACATTTCGTTCAGAGAGGCCACCCAAGTTGGCTGATTCACTGTCACTAAAACGTTCACCCTCTATTGATCTCAGCTTTGTACCCTGCAGGTATTTTTGTTGTTGTATTGGCTCCATTTAGCCAATTCTGTTTGTTTCTTCACGGGGACGTTTCTGAGATGAGGGGGGCGAGGGGATGAGGAGCTCTCAGCGCCGCTCCGTGTCCCAGATTTTCGCGTCCTCCATCGATAGGTGGCAGCGTTCGCCCAGTTCTCCAAAATCCTGGAGTGGTCCCTGGAGCAGCGGCCGCACAGGGACCGCCTTGTCCCCAACACACGACGTCCAGCTCTTCCTTGCAGATGGCATCCCACGTCCTCCATCCCCAGAAACATTCCCGTGTTTTATATCGCATAGACTGAGTTTGGGAAAAAAAAACATTTGGTAGACCAATAGTCTGGAAACTGGGTGGGAAGTTTGGAGCAAAGAATCTTACATGGAGCCTGACTTTTCTTCCAGATCAGTCCATAACAAAGCTCTCATCTTCATCAGAGACAAAGCTGTGTTTTAGGCTGTTCATAATCCCCCTTAAAGAACAAATATTGCTCAGTTGTTAGACCTGCTATCAGGCAATGGGGCCAGGCAGATTGGATACCTGGGAATGGGATCTCCAGCCCCTCTCCCAAAGTAGCATGGTCAGGATAACTCTGTCTGGCGTTTGTATGCTCTCTCATTTTGAAAATCCATGACTAGAAAGGTAGTTAAAGTGACTCTGTTCCTCAAAACAAAATATTGGGGTGTTTTTTCATACAGTCAAAAGTATTCAGTGGGAAAGGGAAAATAAAAACAAACCCCCCCAAATCCTATGAAAGTATATCTTTCTTTGCCCCCCCCC